>JAUELU010000091.1:1506814-1517325 GCA_032357145.1 Evasterias troschelii
TTTATACCATGTAAGTTATGTGTGAATCTGTGAACATTTATATTTTTACTCTAACCAATGTTACAAACAACCTTTAAACAAATATTGAAACTAAACAAATTCATAGTCCTAAAGTGCAACACAAATTTGAATCCCAAAGCAAAACCATTTTTCACACACTGTTACAAGAACATTACCAACATGTCATCTATAGAAGCAACTCAATCTAATTCCCAACGTTTTGTTTCCCGCAGTTTCTCCAACACAGTCGTGTGTGTGTAACCACAAGGACTCACAATCATTGGTTCCCAGCAGTCACCATAAGAAACAGCATATTATAGGCCTACTCTTCTCTCAAACACAACACGACATTCTACGGACACTGTTTATTGAATAGTGTAATTACTATCCGAGCCTCCAAATGTTGTCTTAATAATAGGCAAATGCAACAGTTTTGTACCATCTTAAACATGATACAAAATATTATAACGACTGGAGAATTAAAATTAACGTGCCTAATAAATTTGACATTGGAGGCTAAATTGTCACATCTGCCCCCTTTCCACCCCCATACAGAGTTTCTGAACTTTTCTCTATGGTATGACACTTTTATGTGTTTTGATTCCGGTATCACCAACACTATAATACGTATATTAGGCCTATAATAGGCCCCCTATAGTCTAGAAAACTACCACGAGTTCCAAACATGAAATGGTCGTTAACACGTGATCGTATTCTTGGCAGATAATTTTTCGTTATATATCCGAGAGCTAAGATTGTGCGACTGTATACTACATAGGTCTGTCTCATGGTTTACAAGTTTTTGCAATAATACATGGGCGTTACACGTGAGGAAGCTCAGCGTCCTGGGGCGACTCAACTTGTCATTATATGCCATTTGATCACCATCTACGAATCAGTCATTTATCAAACATAACTCCACCATGAATATCTGTCATATTTATGTCACGCCCCTGTAGTTTCGCTATGCGGTACTTGTATCTAAGTGGCGTATTTACTATTATACTAGATATGTTTTTCATTTGGGGAGGGGGATGTCAAACCGGAATTTCTAAAAACTAACACAAGTTTCGATCAAGTTACTTTCCTTCCATTCATTATACATGTAGGTCTAAGGTTCAGGAGACTGATTTTAATAAAAGTGTTACACAAGAACTTCAGTAAACGAGAATTACATTTACTTAAATTAGGCAAAGGAACCGATCAAAACATTAGATAAAAAACGGTTTAGCCTACCCGAACAAAACTAGAAAAAAATCAGAAAATTTCATTAAAAACAGAGAGGAAAGTTTGTTAAGTTTTACCCTGATGTTGTCCTGCAGATAAAAATAAGATTTCGTATCACTAGAAACAGCAGTCCAAACTACATCCATGACTGTTTGCCATGGTGGTTTAGTTTCATAATATAGTGAGAGCAGTCAAGCTGAATGGAAGCGAGAAATCGTTATCAAGAGACAGAAAAGCAAGTATATTATTGCTATTAAGCTGAGATGATATAAGCGCTGAAGGATAATCAGTGTTGTCCTTCGCAGTTCGATCTGCATCTTCTCCAACATCCGTTATTTATTTTTACAATTTCGATTGGAGCTAATAACGTTAAGGACACACAGTGGAAAGTAAAGGTGTATATTTTAGCGCCCGTTCCTTGTTTTATATAAACCAGATAATGGAAACGAATTGACTGAGAACTGAAGGTCAAACAGTAACGTTGCATCAGTAGATAACTACGGTCATGTGACCTCATCTTTAAATTTAGGTCAACAATAAAAGAACAACATATTGGTAAATCTTACTTTTCTCTCAAACCCAAAGATGAAAACCAAAAGGGCAGAAAACGATTTCGTAAAGGACAACGACGTTTAATTTGATGTAGAGTTTGATCTTAACTGAAGCAGGCCTACTCCAAGACAACTAGTCCGAGTTGTCACCCCCCCCCCATTATTTAGCCCAATTACATCTCAACTTTAATGGAAGGAAGTTTTGTTTGTAATTATTCGCCATTGCATTACGGTTGGAGTAGGCTACATGAGGAGACAGATTCGCTGTATAGGGCATACACCGTAACCCCACAGAGACGGGCAGCATTCCTGTCATTGTCTGATCTTTATGCAAACCTTTCTTATTAAGATAACCTTTTACACAATTGCTTGAGAATGTCACCATTGAATCAACTAAAGCAGAGTTTTGTAAAAAAGAAAAAAAAGTCCCAAAAGCTTCATAACACCTACAAAATGACATTAACGTGTAAGAATTCGTAACAGCTCTGCATAAAGAATAAGATATCAAAATTGTAAATAGACAGAACGAGTCTGACATTAACTTTGATCTGAATGGAAGAAATAATGAAGGTTGTACATAGACTTTGTAAATGAATGTATTGTTCGCTGCAAGCCTAGCCTCATTGCATGATGGAAGAGTGAGCCTCCCATAATCACTTACAAATCCAAAGAAGACCATTGCATTCAAGCGAGAAGGTGCTTCCATTTTAATCCAACGAGGCCTCGGGCAGGAATATTAATCAGTCATTTTGATTTACACTTAACGCATAGTATATCAGCAAGATATTGGTATAAATAAGTCCACGAGGGTCCCGTTCAGGTTTGGAGCCCGTCATGAGACCCCCTGAGCACATGGAATTGTCCTCAACAAATGGGAAATCTCTAAGGCAAACATGCGAATTGAAATCTAGAAAACGCAGAACGACGGTCGGCATGCAGAACAGTCTTACGCATGCAAACAATCCGCCAAACCCAATACCGCCTGCAAGTGGCAAAGCATTGTATATGAGCACTGCGCCAGCAAAAATAATGAACAAGTTGATAAATGGCGTTTACTCACTACCCGCCCGACATCAATTTCACTTCAGCGAGATCTTGCTGGGGTTCAAATGAGATCTCCCATTTCAATCATTTAAATTGTTAATTAGTATTTTTGTACGTGTGCATTATGAAGGGAGATGACTGTGCGGATTAATTGCTGGGTCTTATTGGTTTGTTCAGTGAGGTGAACCTAGCTTCGCCCATTGCTCAAGCTCGCTCTATCTCTGTTCACACACACTGCCTTTGTTCCACATCGTCAGGGCTACGGAAAATTACTACGTTTGTTTAGTTTCGTTAGACATGTTGATTGCATTTTATTAAAAAGTATCGAACCGTTGGCGCAGGTAATAAAACCATCTTCCAATGTCAATGATATCATTTATTATTTGCGGAATGGCACACCAAATAAGAGTTCCTGTATGTGAAATGAAAATGGTGGGAATGCCTTCTTTTATTTGTGATGTCAATAAGGAATTGTAAACCGTCTCCGTCTTACTCGACTGAAGTGACAAACTGTGAATTTCAAAATTATCTCGAGAATAAACACAACCATAAAAAGACCATCAAAAGACCAGCAATTTATAAAGCAATCGCCTGAATGACTCTATTGATATTTGTATCTTGCAGCGGTTCAATAAGCGAACAGAGAGAGCAAATAAATACAATTTCATCCGATTGAATGAGTTGATATGATAAATAGGAAGCATGCACCGCCTGACACGAGACGCTTATTCTTCGCGCCAATTAGGCTCAAGCGAGGACTTTGACCAATATTTCGATATTAGTTGAGTGAGGCCAAGATATGTCGATTCTAGAAGCAAACTGATGATGTTAATATTATGTTGATTAGGCATTGTTTGTTTGTGTTAACTACCACCTGTTATAAACCTATCCTTTGTTTTGTGGTAAGATCGATTGGTAATGGAGAGTGTCAATGGCTTGGGTATAGCAAGCTACCTTTACACCATATTATATATTTATTACTTCTCAATTATATTTGTCATTATTTTTTGTTAAGCCTTTTAAAAGGGAATACAATGTCCGTCAAAATTGATAGAGGATTTAACAATAGGTGCTCCTCCTCACCTTATTCATCGAAACCTACTTTATATAAAATGACGTGCCAGGTAACCATAAAGATTTATATACTCCAATTTGTATTGTGGTGCTACATGTTTTTTAAGCCATTCTATTTTGAGATCCGGCTCATTCAATTTGACTGGAAAAAGAATGTCATTCAATCATTCAAAGAAGTCATTAAATTTCATTCAGACAAAAAGATGATTCAAAATTCAAATGGTAATTTTTTTCATTTAATTTCATCAGGGTCTATTGCAAAGGTTGGCGTTTGTTAAGTATTTGACTTCATCCAAATGGCAAGCGAATTTCATTTGTTTGAGCGCAAGCCAGTTCATCTGCATGGCATGCAATAACAATTCGTCTCTGTCAAGTAACTTTTGAACGTAAGTTGGCGGCACGTGGATAAGGTGAAATATATATTTATAGGCTAATTGCAACACTTGGGGACATCAATGCTACCTACAACTAGCCAGGTACAAAATTAAGATCAATCGTGGCAATCTTGCTTATACTTTCCGTCACTATAAAGAGAAATTTCTGCCTTTCGATTCTTTGCATATACCTTTCAGGTATAACGTCGCGTAAAAATATCAATAAAGGGATAACTTAACAAATAAGAATAACGGGGAGTGAGTTTCTTAAAAAGTCAGCAGAAGTTAATTCTGTCCCGATCCAATATGACTCATCGGCCGGTGTTTATATCTGGTTTCAATGGCATGAAGAGTGACTGATAACATTAGTTTTCCCCTACACGGTACCAGTCCATCGTAGGTTAGTCCCCATCAGCTCACGGTAGTTTCTACTCCTGGATGGAGAGAAGAAATTCTGACCAGACCAGGATGAAACCACATTCAGAACTTTCAGATGTTAAGTCTATTGCTCTAGACCGCTTGGCAACGATACTTCATACCAACATTCAACGTAAAACTACTCATAGGATATGCTTGTAAACTGTCCCCCTCCCGGCCCGAAAAAGCTCAACTCATGTAGAATTGAACACTCACGTTGAATATAGGGTCGCCCATAAATTACGAAGAAAAGCAAGATTTAAACTTGTTTGAGCTTCGATGGCTTTAACGTTGATGGTATCGAGTAAAATGTGTAAGAAGTTCAAATCAAGAACAGTGACGATTCAGTTTTGAACTCCCAAAAACGAAATAGCATGACCCAAATTGATCTTGAACGAAATAAACAAAATCACGTGTTCACAATAACAAAATTAAACGTGATATTACAAACAAGACATCCCGCAGGCAAGTTTTTTGGTTTAAATCAAAGTTTTCTCTGCCCGAGCTTGTTGAAATGTCATAATTTACGTTTGAAATAATTTTTACAAGAAGATCCATGCCATACGAAGCCAAATATTATTCGATCCACATCTCTGTGTCACATTGGGTCAGTAACTCACTTTGGGGGTCAACAAAGGTTGCGCAACATGTAGTTGGTCATCCAGACCACTGCAGTGAATCTCTGATGTCCCCCCCAAAACCCCCCCCCCAAAAAAAAAAAAAAAACATATATTTATTTAAGTGTAGGCCTGCGCGTTTCCTGCACGCCGCGAGTTTTGCAGGGGAATTCCAACATAAACCTAAACGCCTAGGATACCGTTGTCATCACACCCTATTATTTCACCATCAGTAATTTTGACAAATGGAGAATTTTATTCAAACTTCGCTTTTCTCAATTCGTCAAAATATCAAATCACATGCAATTCAAGATTGTTTGAATTTTTAGTTGGCGCTCGACTTACCATTTTGCTTATGTAACAGCGACTACTTCAGAAACATTGCGTGTATGAAATGTATTACTGAATTTAGGGGTCAACTATTGTCAACAAAGCCGACGCTATTTTGAGTAAAAACAAGACAGTGTTGTAAATTATTTCATGGGTGTGACAATTTGACAAGCCGACTTGTGTTGATTTGTTTGGAAAGCTCGCCTAGGAATAATTAAAACGAGTCAAATTGGGTCAAGGTTAACCAGTTTATAAGATACTTGTAAAGTCAGAAGTCAGGTCTATTTTGTAGGCTGTAAATTTGCATCCTGACAATCTTATACTACCTAAATGTGTACGAGAGCCACACAGCCTGAACTTCCTGCCTGCAAGCACTGAATCTGAAAACATTGAGTCTTATATTTTATGGAGGTTGTGTGTCTGGTTATTTATTCCTTTTTTCCCTTCAGCTTTTGATGTGAAAGGGGGTCATCTCAAAACTCGGCAGTTTATTTTTTCAACTCTTAAATTTATGTGTAAATAATGACACGAAATGTAAAATTTCCCATATGACCAGTGTGGTATCTTGCCCTTTCAGTATGGAATGTACATGCATGATACATGGTCAATCTTTTGTAAACAATGGTTATGGACCATTTTATATGTCTATGTATTACTTGGTTTGTTACCCCCCCCCCCTCCTTACACTGATGTGTGTAAAGCATGCTTTTCCCGAATAAAGTGAAAACTAATCCACAGGCACTATTACTCGGGTGGGATTTGAACACACAACCTTTGTCATTCTAGGGCAGATGTCTTACTAACTTACTAACCGAGATTGTCCGGTAGCTCGAGGCAGTTCGAATCTGTGTTTTTTTAAGTGCATTTTTAAATGTGTATTTTTTTGTTTTTTGCAGCTGGCCTGATCCGCAACAATTTAAAGGCAACGTATACTTTTGGTTTTTGTAACCGTTCGATTGTTTTAATCCTAAATAAATGTATATGTAAACAATAAAACTAATTTGTGAAAATTTCACTTCAAAAGGTGATCGCGTTTTTGAGAAAAACCGGAGCGATTAATAGGCCTATGTCCACAAGGAAGAATAATCCATATTCTGGGAAACGTTTCTGACGGAAACTCTTCTCAGATTCAACTTTTGGATCACAAATTACATCTTTTTCCATAACCACATTACTTTGAAGTGAAATGATTCTCAAAATACTTTACACAATCGAAGCTGCTGTACTTGTAAGTTATACTTACCTGCTGTATAACCAAGTAAGTTGTTGCTTTTAATTTTAAGAGAGATAACCAAACGAATACCTTCCCTTTAGAATATATTAAATTTGCAGCGGGGATAAAGACTGTTGTTTGGTTTCACCCTTTCACCGATGTGTGCAAAGCACTGTATACGCAGATTCGAACCCACGACCTTTGTTATTCTAGAGCAGATGTCCTACAGCTAAGCCATGCAAGGACATTGTCAACTAGTTTGTGACGTTTTGGTATCAGCTACAGCTAGGGCGCTGATGTGCAGGATTCATTGTAAAGTACTGGTATTCTTAATGCGAAGTGCATCACTTATAGTAACATCAAAGACATGAACGATTTTTAAACCTTACGTTTTGTTACCAGTATAGTCCTACCAAGATCAGTACCGGTTGTTTTGATGTTTATAATTGACTATCGATAAGTTCACATGCTCAAGTAGTAGCACATACCAGTGGGCCAAAGTTTAGCTTTCAATGATAAATTCATAGTGGAACAGATTGCAGTTTAAGGGCTCAAAACCTTCTTATTCTTACCCCGTAAAATATATAAAACAACAAACAACGTCAATGCCAAACTAATTACTTAGTTGTGTGCTTTCTGGTAAACCAGACGATTAAAATTGCATGGCACAATATTCGCCAAAATAATCAGACTTGTTTTTCTCAAATTTTGACAGATGATCTTTCAAAACGCACACCATACAACAATTTACGCACAATTATACCACGGACAATGTGCAAAATGAATGACACGCTAAATTCTGGTACAACTGATGAACGTGAAATAATATCAGGATCCCGACATTAGTATATTTTTAGTTTTTAATCGGAATCTAAATTTTGGGGGTAACTTGGATAAAAATCGGGCCTGGCATATCCAGCCACTAATGTAAAGGCATGTAAATGTACAGGCATTTAGTAGGCCTTATAAGGATTATAATGTGACGATCTCTTTTGAGTTGGCTGTGAGAAGACTCATTGTTACCCTTTTCATATTAAAAGTGATAGAAATCATACTATTTATTTTTTTTAACCTGAGGAAACATTTTGAGAAGTGATGTACTTCAACAAACTGCAAAATACACGAGGACCATCGTTTTCTTAGAGTGACAGTTGAATTAAATTGAATTGCTGGAGTCAGAAAAGACAGCGCTGTCACGTCATGAATCAATAAATGCTTATAATCATCACCGTGCACAATTAGTGTATATTGATATTGTTATCTGTAACTTTCTTAACTTTGTTACAAATGATTATTGCCACGTCAGCAAAGGCTAACGTGACTGATGAAAAGGTTTCTATTTTCATATATCGCTTGACCTGTTACACTAGCCAGAAATTGTCTTTCTAAAACACTATCAATGGAAGACAACGCAAGCAACCGACCTTCAAGTGTTTTTTATTCGCCCGATTATTTCTCATTGTGGAGACCTTTCACTCCAGTGCACAATCACTGATATTTCACGTTGACTGCAGTTTGTAGTGTAGTGTGGCTGCATCATCGCATCTGTACTCGCCTGTAAATTGACACCACGTATACTATTAAAGGATGCTCGTACTAGAAACAAAGCCCATGCACCCTTGTATACGCTACAGCAACTAGTCCGTTGTTTCGTTTACCCCCGATGAGTAGTTTTTACGGGGTGGGAGGGGATACATTTTCTCAAGAGAATCGGCACGTTAGTTGCTGTGGGGTGGAGAGTGTTTACCGTCGGTCCACCATTCGGAACCTTGAGTGTCGACTGTCAAGCAAGGACTTGTGTGTAGGCTTCAGTAGAATCAATCCCCATGCTCTGTTTTGGGGATCTTGCAGTCAGAGACCGATCAGACTACATGTACATCAAGTACCCGAGAATAGTTCGACTAAACCCTTTAAATAATTACCTATGCCTATTCTGGCCGGCAGAAAACGGTTACGTTTATTTGGTATAATTTTTGCAATATCTGTCTTTTTGCTTGTTTGCTCAACTTACAGCCCAATTCCACCCACAACCGTTTCGTTCACACCCAGTCTGCAGAGCTGTTGATAACGCACAATTGAGAAGCAATTTGTTTCAAAGGAATGTGGTTTTAGAGAGAAGGATTCAAAAACTAAAAAACGCTACCATCTTTTGAAATGAATTATTCGCAGGTTAGATTTATTGTATATATCTATGTTATTATTATTATAACAGTAAAACGGTTCCAAAAACCAAAGGTATTTTTTTTCCTTAATTGCTATGTAGCCGATTATCACTGGTCGACTAAGTGTTACAATGAACATTGAAACCTTGAATTGCAACTCCAAATAGAGGTATGAAAAACATGGGTAAAATAACAAGGTCAGCCTATGCTCACTGTTTGTGTTTCTAATTTTCAGTAATTACACATTTTAGAGAAAATAAGCTTTGCTGACTCCTTAGGTATCAAATCTGTGCCCATAATTGTATACACATAATGAAATTTTGTTTTAGAAACTGATTTGATCCGAGTTTGACTGATGTTCAATTTCTTCGGAAAAAGACTGTGATCTATAGTCGAGCATTTCTTAAACGAAACTGGTGTATAACCCAGTTTCTGCAAATACGGTACTATTTCATGTTAAGGAAATCTCCGTCACTAAATATAGGCATAAGAATTTATTACAGTCAGATATTAATATCTACGGTATTTATTTAGCTACGGTATTTATTTCTGTTGCCGGGCCAGGCAACTGAAATTAGTTGATTTTAAACCTTCACAACAAGTCATGATTTTAAGACGGTGGTATAGTAACCTATTGTCAGTTGATATGCAAGAACAATGGAGGTAAAAACACCGGTATTCACCAGGACCGATACAATGTATATTCAGTGTGTATATCCCACTACCCGTTATTTGCATGAGTTTTTCACGGAGTGGGAGGAAACATTTTCCTGAGTATAGACCCTATGATATGTCACTTCACGTTCTCAATACTTGGACATTTCAGTTCTAACTTCTAACACCATTAACAATCAATTTTTCTAATGACAAACACTATGCATGTTAGCACTGAATTGTTCATTTCATTCCAAGTGGTTCTTTTTTTCTATCCTTTGCTTTGGCCATTTCGTAAGCATTTAAAAGAAATCACTCATCTTAAAGAAACAAATATGGAACTACGAAATATAGTTAGTTATTGGCAATTCGACTTTCCTCACTCTTGTGATATGGAAAAGCATCTCCTAGTTCTGGAATACATTTCTACATCGTGGATGTCAGGAAAGGAACATCCAACTATTTTTGTTTGATTGATTTTTTAGGAGTGGTTTAGAGAAAGGAATGCCAATAATGAAGAAGAATAAAATCACCCACACATGTCGGCAGTGGGACAACCAGGCGTAACCGGGGAGGGGGCAAAAAAAAAAAAAAAACATAAAAACCTAACAAAATCTAACCCTACCCGCCCCCCCAAAAAATAAATAAATAAAAGAAAAAGTCCGCCCCACCCTTAAAAAAACCCGGCCCCAACCCCCCCCCCAAAAAAAACCGCCCAAAATTTAAAAAATGAAAACAAATCCGCCCCCAACAGCCCCCCCCCAACCAAAATAAAAAAACTTTAAAAATCCGCCCCCAACCCCCCCCAAAAGGAAAAAAAGTCCGCATCGTAACTTTCTTGGGGGGGG
>JAUELU010000091.1:1638874-1651934 GCA_032357145.1 Evasterias troschelii
ATTGTCTGTGTAGCCTCTGCAAAGTGCCACATCAAACCATTGTCTGTGTAGCCTCTGCAAAGTGCCACATCAAACTATTGTCTGTGTTCCCCCTGCACACTGCTGTCTGTGAACCCTCTGCTATCTGAAAGGCTTTTGACTTGCACCCTTAACAAAGATGTTGACAAAATATGGAGACCGGCAACATTAGTACTAGATACCTCAGTTGGTGCTGGCTTGTCAGTTTGGAGGTCGCAGGTTCAAATCCTTTTCTTGTCAATTTAATTAGTCCAACCCGAATGAATTCAAAATTTAACCAGTCAGTTTCATTTGGTTTATTACTTGATATTTGAACTATAAAGTTGCATCCCTTCAAAGTATTGCATTAAAAACTTGGGTGTGATCCCTTGTGAAATGGCAGTTTAAGGTTAAATGTCTTCAACTAGCTAAGATTTGACTAAATGTAAATTTGGAAGGTTGTGTGTGGAAAGTGTGTCTTTGTAATAGCAGACAAATGTGGGGGAGAAGAAGCAAAATAAAAAGTTCTTTGCACCAACATCTTTGGGATTCTTTGATAAATTCAACAAAGCATCCACATGTACATGTGATAATGATAAACAAAGTTGAGAGTTAACATGGTTAATGCTCTGATTGTATCAGTGTTTACATAGTCTTTGTCAACAACATTATCTTACCATTACAGTCTTAGCATTACCACCCAAGGAGTCTTGAAGCAGTCTTGTTAGCTTGGAGTTTCTGTAGGGTATGTGTGTGCTTTTTCCATCAACCAGAGATGATATAACATTTCCCAAGGTTGATAAAGATAAATTAATCTTGGTTGCTTCTTTCAAACGTTGACCTGTTGCTCCTGTCTTTGATTGCCTCTCTGATCCCTAAAAACATACAAAATTAAACAGTCAATGTATATTTGTATAAGTGCAAAAATATATTACCCAAAGTAATAGTTACTCACTAAATCGAAAACACCTTTTGGGCAATTCCACGCAAAGCAACATAAGGGTCAAAATTTGTTAAGCTTTTTCCTAAATTATCTTTTGCAATATTGATAGGGCATATTCTGAAGTTTCTAGAAATGAAAAACTAAATAATCTAGACCAATTATTTTGTAAGTTACAGCAGTCTTAAGTTGACACTTTGGTTATGCCACCAATCAAAGGTAAGAACACAAAACTTATTTTACTTTGGTATTTTTCATTATTCTAATGGTATTTAATTTATTTTTGTGTTAAAATAACAACTTCCAGTGTCTATTATTAGGAAATAACTTTTATTAATATGAAATTAATGTCAGATACCCAGGATGTGTTGTCAAAATAACGCTAGGCTTAATGTAATGTCAGTCACAAAAAACACTTATTTTTTCAGTAAAAGCATACATGATCTAGCAATTAAAATTTGCCCTTCATTTTTTTCTTCGTATTGGGTCTGGAGTAGTGCAATAATGTTATCAAGTGGGCAAATAATTGTTATTTTAAAGGTTTGGTTAATTGAACAAAAGTGTAATGTCAGTCACATGTAATGTCAGTCACGATATTGTAATGTCAGTCACGTTACTACATGAGTCAATGGAAGCAATTTGGAACAGTGGATGGACTAATAACTTGTCTATTACCCTCAATGGCACTTATTATAGCTCATGTAATCCTCAAACAATGTTCTTGGATCCATCATAATTTGTATTTTAAATATTCCATCATCTATTTTTTACAGGTAAGTGAATTGTGAAATGTACCCCAATTATGGCACATTATTCATCATGAATGTGTTCATTTGATTGAAGTTAAAGTAATTTGAGACAATTTTTTGTTTTTAAATAGGGGCATTATTATTACTACAAGAGTCTCACATTACACAAGTTTTACGAGAGAGTAAGGAGGATCTAAGACTGGTCAGAAGAAACTCTGGACATAGAGATATAATCAAAATAGAGAGAGGGTTTCAAGGTGTTGGAAACTGAAGAAACAGAGAACAACATAGTCATCTGATCCATCTCCTTCAAAGTCACCATTCAATAGAGTAATAAGCTTTCAGATAACAGGCAGTAAGCAGAGAAAATCGACCTCTGAACAGAGCATTGCCATCTACACCAAGAAGGCAAAAGGCTATGTGCCATGCTGTGATTCATAGTATGTTTATGGAAGCACTGTCATCTCCATCTGTGATACCAGTGGTGAGAAACAAGACTTCCATCGGGGATAAAACATCTAACTTGGTGAGATCTTTCTACAAGAGAGTTTACATCAGTCGACAAGCTCTAGGAAGACAAATTTTTTGACAATTCGCAAAGATGAGGGTACTAAAGCCAGACAACAAGTTTGACACTTGACCTCCACCCCATTAAGGAGGTATGCCATATTCATCAAAGAGTATCCAGAGTTGGGAAAAGTGATACATACTAAATGTCCTGGTTTTCAAAGCTACATATGTAAACAAATGTAGGCATGTGTTTTTAGCAGCAATTTTAAATATCCCGATACTAGAAGTTTTATTTACAGGTTTTCTCTTAATTCTTTTATGCATCTAAAAAGTAACACATCAATTTTTGTTTAGTAACAAAGATTCTTTTACTTAAAAGGGGAGCACCCCTTTCTATCCATATCTTTCAATATAAACTTCCTCCCAAATTCCAAATGATAAAAAAGTAAATTTATGTTTTAATTGTTATATGTTTTTGCATTTTATACATTTTATAACATTTATGCATGTTTCAACCTTTATAGATCCACAATTGTCCCACTGCCCTCCATGTTTTGGCATTGTGCCCCTCCCCTCCATCCAGTGATGGTTGGGTCCCCTGATCCTCAAACATCTTAAAATTAAATTATTCTTTAAAACACTGCATAAAGAGTTAATTGATACTTTTCTTGTTGACAGAAAATTTATTTGTTTAGTATTAAATTGATTTTACTGTTATTTTAGCAGGTGCTATGAATGCAAAATGTCAGTCAATGTCAGTCACGAAGGTTAATTTGCATATGTCAACAAATTCATTAACAGTATTTCCCATGTTACTACATATGTGTTAGTTATCCTATTATTTAAAATGTTTATATCTGTTAGATCTGTAGCACTTTTAACTTGAGGAGAAATATTTAAAACATGTACATTTGTTTTTTTTGCATCGCTTTTTGTAATGTCAGTCACAGCAGTAAACGACCCCCCTATTCAAAAAAGCTGAACTTGAAATTTCAAGGTTTCATGCTGTATTGTGTATTCAGGTCCTACAGTAGTATCCCCCATGCCAAACATGGTTCAGATGGCTGTGAATGTTTAGACATTAGAGCTGATTTGATATTCAAAATTAGTAAAATACGTAATGTCAGTCACGCTGGAATTGCCCTTTTCTGTTTGTATGAACAGAATTATAAACAACCATTGACCATCCAAAATTTTGTTGAGCTCTTCATGACAAAAGATGCAACCGAGAGTTTGAAATGGGGAGGAAACTTCTCTCATCAGGGGAATTCCCTGCAGTTTAGGTTCAATTAATGTCAGTGCATTGTCCACACTTTAACAAGTTTAGTTTCCTGAATTTTATTGAACGAAAACATGGCACATTTCAAAATAGTTATCTTCTATGTTCTTTAATTTATCTTTCATTCAGTAATTTGTATTCTATGAACGTCTTTCTAATGACTTTCTTCATTTTTAGGGTCATGAACACAGCAAGTGTTAAGCATTCTTCTGTAGACCATGCAGGTCTTGAGCTCAATTGGACCTATTTGGTGCTAGAAACCTAAACCTCTCCAAAATGTTACAATGAATGTGATTGAGACTCAACACGGTCTAGTCCCAATGATTGAGTCTCTGGAGTAACAAATAAGTTACCTTACAGTACAAACAACTTGTTTGATGCTTTTAACAACAAATCCATCCACTGTTCTTCTTTAGGAGATTCTTGATATATTTTGTAGTTGTTGAACCTGAAAACATGCCCAGTGGCATAACTAAATAGGACTGTTTATTGATTGTTTACACTTTCTTTGACCCAAATTAGGATTTGAAAATGTACGTCCTCATAACAAAATGTCTTAAATACGATGATGTAACTTCCATTAGTATCAGCTGAGGTGTACACAAAACAAAAAAGGACAGAATATTGGCATTTTGGAACCTCCCAGTCACAGTCCAATAGTTATCATATGGACCCATTAGTGAGGAAAGATCCAATTATAAGAAATGTATATTAATTTAATCATGTTCAATATTGTTGCTTATGCATTCACCTATTCGGAAAAAGACCCAACGCATCAATTCACAATTATAAAGTCATACAACATGACTATATTACATGAGTAAGTATACCCAAATTGAAGTGAACTCACAGCAAGATCCACCATATGCAATTTTCCCGCTCGTACATGCTGCTCCTTGTCTACACCAACGTCACTCCTTTCAACTGTAATGCTGAAGATTGCATGAGATCGTGAACTGTGCTCATTCATATTAGTAGCTCCAACTGAACCTATAACACGTAAGAACAAGCACAGTATAAACATCACTAGAAACAGTCATCTTCAAGCTCTGTTTTGTTGTTCAATGTGTCTTGACATGGAGGTCATCCAAAGTTTTCAGAAACATTTTAGGGTTGTACAGAGAGTTCTACTTTTTAAGACGTTTCAGGTATGCATTAATGTAGTTTTTATGGTCATCCCCATCAGCATAACCAACATGATTACTCATTAGATTTGTTGGCATACTGATAAATTTATAACACTCTTAAACATTTCTGTATTGATCCGACTATAGAAATAACTATCAATTACTTTAAACACCTTAAATCTCTTACCCCTCCCCTTCATACACTGTAAGAGCATGAAAGGGTTGACAACTTTGAACGACCCCTTATGTAGTTTTCCTTGTACTTTAAGTTATTTAAACCATATTTCTGCTCTTAGTAACATTTTTTAGTTCAGTGAGTTTGACCAAGCGTTTGAAACCATTCACCTGCAAAGGTTATGGTGACATGGCAGTGCATAGAACTATGTCCATAAATGTGGGTATTGACATGGCAGTGCACAGAACTATGTCCATAAATGTGGGTATTGGGTCGTATGAATAAAAAGTAGTGTGTTCTTTTACTTGAAATTTGGTAGTGTTTACTACCATCCATACGAATAAAAGGAAGAAAAAGCTTTTACTGGCAAGTATTTACTAAAATGCTAAAAGTATCTACTTTTACATGGAAAGTAAATTCTTTTCTTTTTAGCACTTACTTACTTCCGTATGAATAAAACGGAGAAAATATTACAAAATGCAAGTAAGTACTGGTCAATTTTCAAGATAGCCCCAGAGCTACCTTGGGCACTGAAGTAAAGACACGTCTGAAGAAATTACAGTGTTTGCGAATGTTCCTCACAGGATAAAAGTTTATGCGCCAAGGAAAAAATGTTGTGATGTTGACTATAATAAACAATGTACAGTGGATGGCTGATTTTTTTTTGGACCATTCACATGATTCAGGAGAAACACGTGGAGGGGCATCATCATCATCATTCCGCTGCGGAGCAGGCGACCACAAATTTCCTCTAGTTGCTGCGATCCTGGGCCAAGAATGTAATTTGGTCCGGTTGCAGGTAACCCTCATGGTCTCCAAGAAGGCTCTGAATATATCTTGAATATAATGTTCGCGGTCGGCCAGGCTTTCTTTTACCATGCGGTGGAGTGTACAGTGCATAAACCTTCACTGGCTCATCGTCGGGCAAGCGCAGAACATGCCCCAGGAATTTCAGCTGGCGGGTCCTTAGCTGGACCACAAGAGGGACTGTGTTTGTCAGGTTGTAGATAGTTGTATTTGGAATTCTGTCCATTCGCCTGATGTTCAACATGATACGGTAACATGATGTTGCAAAGGCATTGATTTTATCTTCCATATCATGTGTGATGACCCATGTCTCACAACCATACAGAAGTACTGTCACACTAGTTGTTTTAAACAGCTTCACTTTGGTGGAGATTGGTATAACTGAGCTCCTCCAAAGGTGCTCCAGTTTCCAAAATGCTGACCAGGCCAGAGCTTTTCACCTCTTCAGATCACTAGCACTGGATACCATCATGGATCCCAGGTATCTGAAGTCAGTCACATGGCTGATGGGACTGCCGTAAACTTCAAGTGATGGCTGATGGTTACAATTTAAAGTCATGTATTCTGTCTTGGTGACACTGATCATAAGACCAAGATTTGCAGCTGCTGTAGCAGTCCTGGAGAGCTGTGACTGGGCCCGAGATATTGATGATTTTAGTAGGGCAATGTCGTTGGCAAAGTCCAAATCATTCAACATTTTGGCTGGATGTCTCCTAGATCGACTTGGGTGAGTCATAACACCTGAATCTTCAGTCAACGAAGCCTTCTTCAACAGGTAGTCAACAATTATGATAAAGAGGAAGGGAGCGAGAACATCACCCTGAAGAACTCCAGTTGTTACGTGGAATGGATCTGATATACTTCCATCTAGCATGACTGAGTTGATGTATAGAACTTGGATGGCGTTAACCAAGGGCTCAGGGATGCCGTAATCATGGTAATGTCGCAATACAGCAAACATAGCAGTCCTGTTAATGGAGTCGAAGGCCTTCTTGAAGTCAACGAAAGTTTTATACGGATTCTTCTTTGTAGTTTTCGTAATCGATTGGATTGCTGGAGTTTTTTTAGTTTTTAACTTATGATGACATGTTCAACATCAGTCCAGCTAGACTAGATGGGTTGCTGACCATAGCTAACGAGCCCCACCTGCCCAGGTTTAAGATCAGAGTTCCTTCTCCTAGGTGGGTTGCCTCCCATGGCCGACGAGCCCTACCTGCCTGGAGCAATCTGGTTTTAAGGCGCCAGACACTCGCCTTAACACCTCTGCCATCGGTTTTAAAACAGGGGTCGGCGCGAGAAGCCAAGCAGTAGGAGTTTGATTAGGAGAGGCTATTTGAGACACTGGCCGTGTGGGATATTTCGTGGGTAAGGAGTAGCTCAGTTCTCCCTACCATCCCGACCATTCCTAACCCTTTGACCCCCGTGGAGGGGCACTGACTGCAAAACAACAGTTTCAGGTTTTTCTACAGTATTATATTTATGCTGAAGATAAAAAAAAACTGTTTAGTTTCTTTTCAATAAATCAAGTAAATTCAAATGTAGCAAAGCATGTTTTCTTCTTCGGAAATGTATATGCCTCTTTTAGGCCTATTTTTTGTTCTGAAAATCAGAGAAAGTAAGTAAATTTCGATAGAAATTCAATGTTATGCATATAAAATTTGTTCTATAACTTTTAAGCTAAAATTAAATAACCTAGGCCTGCATACATAATAATAAATTTAAATGTATTTGTTGGTTCAAATAAATGGTTGTAAAGATTTAATTTCTTCAAATTGTTCATTCTTCACATAGTTTTTCATGTTTTAAATTTTTTTTTCATCAGCTGTTTGTCAGTGATGATGATGGCCAGTTGCGTGCTTATAATCAGCGCTCATTTTCTTAACAGCACTCTCTTTCTTCGCTCTGTTTTTGGGTACTTGTGATTTGGTCAATAAGACACTATGATTTCTCAGAAGTTTAACAAAATCGCCTTGCTTTGATTCTGGAAATCCAGATGAATCTCCTTCATCCAACTGGTTATTGTCAAAATCATCATCATTCAGGACTGACTATGTTTCTATGAACTCAAATGGTGCTTTGGGATGTGGCTGTGTGTAGGCGTGAGTAGGTAACCACATTCAAACTGGGGACCTGGTCCACGGTTGCTATCACAAATAGTTGAACAAAGGAGGGTCCACGGTTGCGGGCTGTTACACACTTGCGTGTGTGTGTGCATGTGCGTGGGTAGGTATCCACATTCAAACCGGGCACCTATAACAAAAGGGAAAATAGGTCCACAGATGCTATCCGAAGGAAATCTTTATGGTCCACAGTTGCTATCACAAAGAGTTGAACAAAGGAGGGTCCACGATTGCAGGCGTAAACACACTTGTGTGCGTGGATGGAATGCATGTAACAACACAAAGAGAACCTTTTGTTAAGAGTCATTCAGCCATGGTAGACAGCTTGATATCAGAAGTTTTTACTTTATTGACCAAGTGGATACTTTGCAGTAAAAGAACAAGTTTCTTCATACAGAATTAAGAAGTTGCTGGTACTGAATGCTTCTACTTGGAAATTGATTCATTTACTTTTTGCTAATACTTTTCAGACTTTACTACTTTTTATTCCTACGACCCATTGTATCATTTTGAAGGGATGCATCAACATAATTGAATAGTCAGACAGTTGGAGGGAAAATAAACTGAACAATTTTGTTAATTTAAGGTTGATCAAACAGAAATGTTCATAGTCACCACCAGGTCATTTAGACAATAATGTTTAGAGCATGCCATTTACGAGTCTGTTAGTAAACACATCTACTGTACATGTACATGTATGTACAAAATGTATTGCACATTGCCCACATAACAAGAGCAAGCTGCTCAATTTACACATCAGTGTGAATAACAGTCCTGGTTAAGTTCACAATCAGGAATCTCTCCACAAATAGTTCCTTGGTTATTAATGTTTTCAAATGGGTTTCGGAGATCACAACTGTGTAAATATTGAATCCAACAGGTATTTATTAATGAAAATCACAGTGTGAAGAGCTGGTAATGGTATTTACTGCGTGGTAATGAACAAAGTCAAACTACATGGCATTGCTTACATGTACCACAGAATTCTGCACTTATTTCATCCTGTAAAGTACATATTTCTATGGCCTGTAAGCGCACACTTTCACAATAAGCAGTGCCATGCTGGCCACAGTGATTCATTAATTTCCAACTGTCTAATTGTGCTCCAGATACACGATCATAAACAAAATACGAGCCATTAAAATCTGCACGTATGTCAATGAGAAAACACATTTGTATGGGTGTCCAATTGGAGTTTCATAGACAAAACAAATTATGAATGGATAGAAAAATAAAGCCTTCTTGACTGAAAATAAACCCTGCGCTGGTAATGGGAAAAGGATTCGATTACTGAAGCAATCTGTTAATCTGGTTAATGTGAAGTTGTAAAGAAATGTCCATGTTGTAGTTGTAGAGTGTGTTCATGGCCTGGCTACATGTTTCTACTTTTTGTACTTACGGTGGCTATTTCCAAGGGTCATTATTCGATCCATGTCATCTGCATTATTTACAACAAAGGCTGACAGATCTTTTACGTAAACTCCAATATCTGGACGCTCTTTCACCTTACAAGGAAAAAACACAGATAAAACAAAAGTCATACATAAATGACAACAAATTCATTAGTTCTCATGCATGTTATGTACATGTAATGAAGTATTTAAGTATTTTATAAAAAAGAAGACTTTTTAAAAGTGCAAGAACTTGAAGGCTTTGTAAAGGGACAGATTGGAATGAAACTCAAAAGGTCTGAAACAGAATGTAAATGATGCAAAATGACATACCGTAATTTCCTGCGTACAAGACGAGTCTTATCTGACGTTCAAATGTAACAAAAATTCACTGCGTCTTATCTTCTGGTGCGCCTGATCTGATTTTGATTGAGTTCATTGTGATGATTACTATGTGTAATCTTACATTTGTACTGCAAAATAGTTCCTTTATTTATCTAGGGTGATACTACATGTCACATTTTTCTAAAAATAAAACCTACACTGTTCACATTGTTGACAAAACTTACCGAGGAACAAAGTCACTGGCCATACTGCTGCCCACAATAATAACAATAATACTGGCGCAAATGAGTGACTATCTTTGCTGCACCCAGTACATTGCTATAGCGCATGACAGGTAAATGTGCTAGTCCAATAGTCAAGTCGTTTTTGTATGCTATCGTAAAATGCGTTGTTAAATTTCTTATTGTGGAAGCGTTTGCTGGTTCTTGCATGTATTTAAGCATTTAAAAAAGCGAGATTGCAGAGACTACCTACATGTACCCATTAATTGGAAAAGGTTGGGAAAACTTGTGTCTGCGCGCGGGTTGTGTAAGATGAAAAAAATATATATATATATGATTTCAGAAAAATTATTATAAAAGAAAACTAAAAAAAAATAATAAAGACAAAATAAAAGTGATGTTTTAATCATCTTTGTGATTAAAAAAACTATGCTACCTTTGCACTATGGTAAATGTTCTTACACCATGACAATCATGACAATGACCCCTGTATGTGTTAATGTACCACCAGTATGTGACCTGGTGAGCTGTAACTTGTGGAAGTTACGTTATTATGTGGCAGTGCGCCTTATCTGTTAACCCTTGAATCTCATTTTGGTAATTTGAGGGTACTACGCCTTAACAGCCGAGCACCTTATATGCAGGAAATAACGGTACACATAAAAGTTTACATTCATGTACATGTATCTATGTTTATAAGTAGCCATTTCCTTGCAATATTGGCCACAATGGGCAAGTCAGAGGCGCCACAAACTGACAAAAAAGCAGGCCCTAGCATGATGACATGTGCTATACCAACCTCTAATCTTGCTGACAGATCTTTACCAAGCAAGTCTTTCACCTCTTCATTGTAAATTTCCAAGTACGAAACCCGAACTAAAAATCTATAAAACAAAAACGGTTGAAAAATTCACCATTACTGATGAAATATATGCAGTGGGTTAAATGTTAAATAACGAGAATACAAGGTCCAGTTTGAATGTCCTTTGCAATTTTTTGTTTCAAAGCATAATGAATACACCTATTTTTTATATTATTTTCATTTAAAACAAAATTGTCTTAATACTTTAATAAAAGAATGGCAAAGACAACAGTTCTTATCATGATGCACCAGTTAGTACATTAATGTACTTTGGGTTTAAGTTATGGCTAGGTTTTCATGCATGTGATTGATGCATAGTGTACATGTACAGTTTGTACCACTCTAATTGACTTGATATGTATTACTTACCTAACACTGTCTCCTGCCTTTGCAATCTGGCCAAATATATGCGCAAATGAGTTGGGTATGATGCCTCTTAACTCTGGCTGTGAGCGTACACCTTCCATAGTAAAGGTTTTACCAGTTCCGGTTTGCCCATAAGCAAATATTGTACCTGTATAAGTATAGACAATAATTACACAAGTTAATAAATATTTGAACCCTTTATATTGTGTACATGATAGAGGCCAGTGGGTGTGTATAGTGGTGTCTGTTCTCACTTTCCACCTTTTCGCTGATTAAAAACCCGTCAGGTGCACCATGTGGATTGGGTTTTTAAGTCCCTAACTGATTGCCGGGTTTTCCTTGGAATAATTCTCTTGGGTTTTTTTCATACTGTACTCATGCAATACATGAACTTTCACAGTTTTAATTACTGAATACATGGCCTTGAAGGGTTTACAATGTACGATAAACAGGAAGCAACCTGCAGCTAACATACTACAAACACTGGAACAATTAACCCCATCTTAGGTCTTTAACCTGCTAAAGCTTCCCCTTTGGAAAAATAACTCAAATTAGAATTTGAGTGATGTGAGCAGTAAACTAAAGCACATTACTTGTTTGATCATGTTTCATATTCGTTAATGTAAGCTTTTCAAAGATCAGGGTACATCCATGTCACTTCACATTACAATTGATGTGACAATAAAGACATTCAACATGATTTTCTTCCGTACATGTTCTTACATTATAGCCAGCTTAAAATGACGACAATGATGTTAGCCTTACCATTATAGCCTTCCATGACTGCATCTACAATGGATCGAGCTGTCTGATTGTAAAGATCTGTCTGTTTACTCCCAGGAGCAAACACTGTATCAAATGTAAAAGACTTAGGTGGCTCACCACGAGGTGCTGCAGGATTTTGAACCTATCAAAACACATCAAAGACAGTTCAATAATTAGAAATCACAATCATTCACTACACATCCCAAAGTGCTACATTATAAGTTATCACACAAGCGCGAGTGGAATACGTAAAAATGCCGCTTCAGATATGGTACGCAGACGCGCTACTGTATATTTTTCTGTATTACACGAGCGCACGTGTGATAACATATTTATCTTCAAGCAAACTTGACGCGCAGTTAGAACACACAATACGCAGGGTGTGATATGGGCCGTGCAATGCAAGTTTATATCACACTCCTTGTTGCTATGGATCGACCAATCAGAATCGAATATCCAGGCCTGCTTGAAGATAAATTTAAATAACACCCATACACAGTATGTTTGCAGTACCAAGATCAAATTCTGATTTAAGATTTAAAATTCCACTTGTCTGAAAACAGACGAAGAGTATAAATTTATACGTCTTAATTTAATAGTTAAATGTTAGGCGTTGCAAACAATCATGCATATTAATCTCAACTAAATTTACTTTCAATAGTAAAATCATAAGATGAGCTGATTATCCTTGCGAAATCAATACATATACTGTAGGCTTGAAAACAACGTCTACAGAGTACCTCTGTGCAGTTTTATTGATTAATTTGCCACCAAGATCCAAACCCTGCAGGATAAACTTACCAGCTTGCCTGTTCTTTCAAGTTTCATGAAGAACCCTACAAACTTTCAGTGTTAGACCATGTACAATGTACATGTAGACCATGTGTATTATTTCATTATCAGAGGCTACAGTCAGGAAACTAATCATGGACTCACAAACACAACCAATGTCTGGTATATGTACAAGATCTGATTCTCACACGGTTGCTCAAATACATGTATTGTAAAAATTAGTGAACTCACCCCAACTATCACCAAGATCCTCAACATGAGCTTTCAACACTTTTACAATTCAGCAGAACACTGACCCTGACACAGAACACATGCAGGACAGTTGCAGGACAGCATTTAAAGCTACATGTAAATGTAACGATGTGCTGCTCAAGCACCTCAAACATTGATACGCCATCACAGATTTTGCATTGGACTAGTTCTTGACATACCTCTTTTCTCATACTGATCATCATCCTTCATTTTTACATTTTCATCTTGCCAAAAACAGAGTGCCACAGGGGTCTTTTGTGGTCCTCCATACATCATCCCTCAAGTAGATCACAACATCCCAAAACATCTGCTTTCAGACTGATCACCATTCATCATCATGGCATCACATCATCCCAAGATCA
>JAUELU010000091.1:1652034-1674365 GCA_032357145.1 Evasterias troschelii
CGTAATTCAATGCCCGATGACGTCATCATGACGTAATTAAGTATGTGTTGTCTTGATACTGAGGTTCAACTATCTGTAGAGTTTCAACATTCAATTCAATCTCAATCTTGAGTTATTCCGTAGATAAGCTCGAAAGTTGTTTTTTGATGAAAACAAAACGAAGGTGAACTTCGACCCAGGGTAACGACCCGGAAGCGAGAGTCGTACGATTTCGGCGTTAACTTTTCAAATGTTGCCCCAACCTTGGTCTATCAGATGCAAAAACTTTGAACATCATAGCTTTCATACCCGCTAAGATACAGCAAAAAGCAAAAGGTCATTTTTCAACTTTAAAAACCCTGTAATCCGACACCTGATGACGTCATCATGACGTAATGACAACTGTGCCGTCTTCTTATTGAGGTTTAATTATCTGATGAGTTTTAAGGTTCAATTCAGTTTCAATGTCTGTCAGGTGGCACATTAGGGCAGTATTTTGCCTGATTGCACCACAATCAACAACTTTTCTTTTTGTTTTAGTGCAGATATTTACCATGCCTATCCCCTAAACTTATTCCATTTGTTGTAGTTGGGGTATGTCTGTGTACGACATGTTGACCTAGTTACAACCTTTGGATTTGTCACAAATATCAGAAATTGTTCAAGAGTTATGGATAGTTAAAACTTTATAAAAACAATCATTGATTTAGTGTAACTTTATACCTGATGATGTAATGATAATGTAAAGGGTCTGTATATATTTGGTAATGACTCTGAAAATTTCAAGAATCATTTCACTTTGAAGTAATGTGCTTATATGGAAAAGAATCGTGCCCCAAAATTTGAATCTGAGTAACGTTTATTCTCAGATTGTGTATTCCTATAGGGAATATTCGGTTTTTCGGTGATATCTCAAAATGCGACCACCTTTTGAAGTTACAATTTGACAGGTTAGTTTTATTGTGTAATATCTACAATTATATAGATTTAAAATAATCGAACGGTTCAAAAAACCAAAGGTATACTTTGCCTATAAGTCATATGCTATACAATATAATACATGTACATGTATCAATGTGACATTGCTAAGTATACTATTGAAGAACAACAACTTAACACTAGAGGTGCTCTTACATAGGATGACGCAGAGCTGTGTTTTAAGAGAGTTTCAACAACTTGTGATTAGAATCCATTTTCGGTCTAGAAAAATTCACGTGTTGCACACAGGGTACATTGAGTTGCAACTCCCAAAGCAACCAATGCTAAATAATAAATATTCAAAAATACTTTTAAAAATTCTTTACAGTCTCCCAGCCTCTTAAAAACCAATCCAATTGTTTTGATAACTAAACTGAAGATTTCTTTTCATTTTTTGGTAGGTCAGCTGTTTGGAATTTTTGCTAAGTACCCCAGAAAGTAACATCCCCAAAATGTGCTTTATCCAAAACAAACTCGATGCCATTTTTCATGAAGTATCCTGCCATATCCCAAGCCAAGTAGTACCACTTTTAAAGCATAAAAAGTTGAAGACAGAACCCCCAGGTTTAAGTAACTTGTCAAATTACACAGTCTATTAATTGCATGACACCAAAAAGTTATTTGTTAAAAACAAATTGTGTTCTTACAAATTAGGTTTAGCTCTTTTTGAATTACACAGGACAAAGAAATGATCAGAAAACAAATAATCTGAAATTGGAACACCATCAATCATAACATCATCACAAACACGGGTGATGATTAAGTCCAGTTTGTGCCCCTTTTCATGAGTTGAAATAATTGTCTGACAAAATGTTGCAGTCCCAATGTCTCATGGGAATGTTAAAGTTGTGTGATGAAGAGTGGATCTAAATAAGTACATGGTGCCACCATCTTTTTTTCCTATTCATTCAAATCAATGTAAACCAAACCAAGGCTGGATGAGGAAAACCTGGGTGAGGAACTTTAACTTGAGTTTGAAGTGTTACTTGTACATTTTACCTGGGTGAGGGACTGTAAATTGAGTTTGAAGTGAGTAGACTTGTAACTTTGGTGAGGAACTTTATTTGAGTTTGAAGTGAGGGTTTAGACTTGTAACTTGGGTTAGGAACTTTAACTTGAGTTTGAAGTAAAGGTTTAGACTTTTAACTTGGGTGAGGAACTTTAACTTGAGTTAGAAGTGAGGGTTAGACTTGTAACTTGGGTGAGGAACTTTATTTGAGTTTGAAGTAAGGGTTTAGACTTGGAACTTGGGTGAGGAACTTTAACTTGAGTTAGAAGTGAGGGTTAGACTTGTAACTTGGGTGAGGGACTTTAACTTGAGTTAGAAGTGAGGGTTAGACTTGTAACTTGGGTGAGGGAGGGGCTGCCCTTGGGGATTGGGTTGGGGCCAAGGTCAAAGGTCAAGGTCACAGTTGTGAATTGTTGCACGTGGTCTGCTTCATAACTTTATTTTTCGATAGCTATTTTGTCAAAACACTTGAATAAAGAGTTTCCCTTAACTTGAGATAAGGCAATAGACTGTACAAGTCTCGTGCGAGAAAACATGTCAAACAAAAACATTTTATTTCTGAAATCAAATCTTTGTTTTAAATTATATCTCATGACAAATCTGAACAACAAATATAAATCATTTCAATTTTATGAACAGTTTTAGCTTTTGACAAAAAATACACAATAGTGTGTTAATTATTATTGGAAAAAAAATAAAAGTCTGGGCGAGGATGCTTATTTGATGTTAACTTTTTAGAAACCCCTTATGCGGGTTCGTGATGGTCAAACAGGTTTAAAATTGACCTGTATCGCAGTTTAAAGAGAATGCTGACGCCTCAACAACCATAGACTGCAATGAAAAGGGTTCGCTTTGCAATTACAGCATCTGGCAATTATAATCGCACATCCAAAACAAGCGTTTATATAAGTTTTATGATCGGAGGCGAGCACAAAATTCTAAATTTTTTGTAATAACTGGAAGCTGAAATCAAGTTTAATTCTCAGGTTTTCTTCGTTATATTGTTGAATTGGTTTTACTTTCATATTTTGTTATCACTTAGTATTACATTCCCAACAACATCTATACTTTTCTAGGTCATAACCTACGTTAAACTAAAATAATTGACAAAACAAAATCTTGCCCACGTACAACTCCATATGGTTGGGACCACTATGGTCCCGGAAGTTCATTGCGTGCGAGACTTGCACAGTCTATTGAGATTGTTTTAAAGTCAACAGGTTAAATTTCAAGGTTAGGAACATGGTTTATGGATATCTTTGGTTACCTAGAGTTTACAAGGGCTGATGGGCTTTAAAAGCATCATGTTATTTAAACAGTTTGCAATTGATCATGTTGATATTAACAAACCAAAATGTGTAAATGACCTCTTTTACCAATACTGGGAACCCTGTGAATGCATACTTGGGAATAATGATCTTACATGTATCTGGTGAAAAGTGTGGTAAAACTGTAAGAGAGACTCGCAGCGATGACTATCAGGATTTGCAGGGTTTTCCATATGCGGTTTTTTCTCTAGACAAAAAACTTTTTCTACCCCAGAATTCTACCCCAGAATGAAAAATGTTGTTCACAGGTTACATTTGCAAAATTAGCGATGCAACAGTGCAATAAGGTCGTATGTCAATTTTTTGTGAAAGTGAGTTAGAGTATGCTAAAGGTGCTTTGTTTTTGTCTGAATAAACTGTAAAGTTTACAAATTTGTCCAAAAAGTACTTAAAATGATGACGTCCTCATTCGTTAAAAGGCCTTCCGAGCAACAAAGTTGTATCACATGTGACCTTGTTGCACTGAGAAATATGGGGTTTTTCCCCACTGATCGCACACGACATGCACGATGCAGGTCATATCTCCAATATACAACCTTTTGACTAGTCTAAAACCATGATCATTAAGGCATAAAGCTTGTTGTAAAGATAATTAGACAAAGTTTTAACTTTTAATGTTTGTATTATAAATGTCTTACTTTAAAACGCCCACAAATCAGAAGTGATTGTTGCAAAACTGTTCCGAAATTTGAGTTTGAACCTTGTTGCACTGACATGGCGATATCTACCCGTCTGTTTGAACATGTTAGGTCATGAAAAACATTGTCTCCGGTGTGATGTGCCCTCCAGGTGTAAAATGGCCATGTCCCTTTAAAAATAGACCATGGACTTACACGCATGTGTTGTTTTTCATTAGGGCAAATAGACTTCATTTCTATTTCTTTCTTCCTTGCAGGTATGAGGATTTGGAGTGACCCCTTTGCACCTCGATCAGATCAGAGTACAAAAACAAGTAGAGAGCACATACCTTGATAAGTGGTCTGCAATCAAATATAAACTTGCATTAGAACAATGCATTTATTTCCAACATGATGTGTGTGGTCCAACTATTTGTGCAAGCATAATGAGTATGCACATCTAACGTTGTGTGCTGTCTGTCATCTTGGGTATCATGAACAACAAGCCACACTCAACTTGGTACTGCAGCAGCATCAAAATATAAAGTACACAAAATTGATGTTATGAATGTTTTGTTTTGATCATTTACTTTGTATTGATATTTCTTTTTTAAACACATTTTTTAAAGGGGAAATCTTACTTGGTACTGTGGGACTGTTGCAACAAAGCATGTATTTACAAAGTTACAAATCCCATTTACTCATCGTTTTTAATTATAAAATTTGAAATACACGTAGGCTAACCCAAATTGTGAACCACTAATCTGAGGTTATTGCTTGTGAGCCTGAACATGCAGATCAAAAAAGGTCCCTGTTTTCTCAGACATAATGTACATTTACACTGCACAATCGCAGTAAGAATAAACATTTGTAAAAATATTTATACTGGCATTGTAGAAAACGGTGACTTTATGGAGACCAAACAAGGAACTGCATATGGTAGAGATCCAATGAAAGATAATTTGGTTCTGTAATTAGTATGTCATTTCAAATTTTTTATTGTCAGTGATTTAAGTTTTGTGTGGGTTTGTTTATACTCTTAAAATTTGTAAGCGCATATTGTGGAGTTTCAGCAACATGGGGATCAGGGGACCTCTCTTGAGTACCTAAAAACTGTTAAAGCGAAATATACTGTTGGTGCAATCTGAGCCTTCCTTGGTTAAAGTTATAGTAAAAGTAGTTTCAACTATACATACTTTTCCTACCAAATGTGTTATCTTTTTGGAAAAACAAAGTAAATTGGCAAAAATGTTGGGTGGGCGGTATCTTGTTTATATTGCTTGTAATATTTTTACTCAAGAAATAGATCAGAAGAGAAGTGCACTAAATACATGTTATTTAATCACTTAATTCATGAGGATTTGGGTTTTTTTATTAAAAATAATTCTATGGTGCAACAAAGAAGCAAGCAAGGTTTTCACTTGGACCACCTGGGAGAGCTAAATGTGGAAACCTGACTGGAGACTACTTGAACTGGGTTTATTTAAACAATAGGATTTGGAGCATGATCCAGCATTCTTTTTCCTTCCTCTAATATTTTCATAACTCTCCCAGAGCTTCTCCTACCATTGCTCTGCGTATTTTGTTGGACTTGTGTGTGAGTGTAAAAGTGTTTCAATTTGTTTAGTATAATTGAAATTTCACCTAAAGATGTGTAGGGTTATCAGACTGTTCATCGGAATGTTTTTTCAATTTACTCGAACATCTGTCTGTCGCAACAAGCACTTTTGTCCAGTTAGTTGTGTTCACATGGGTGTAACTTAGGTCCCTTATTTTTTTGGTCTGGGGTTCAAACTCACATCTATATTTGGTCATGGTATTGTAAATGTTCTGTTGTTATTCTTTTTAGTGTCTGCAAAATCTATTGTAAAATGTTGGTCCAAGTGTAAGCCATTAGGGAAAGGTTTGGAGGAAAGTAAGAAAGTGAAGGCAAGTGAGAAGTGATGATGAACTTGTTTGAGTAAGGTCATTTTTGGTGGGAGTGTGTGATCAGCCTTAAGAATCATTTACTGCTTGAAATGTGGCATGGTGTTCCCCATTCCTATTGTGTCGTGATTGTATTCTTGAAATCTCATGAATTCTCATAAGGAATTTGAAAAAGTGGGGGGGGGGGATACTTCTGTACAAGTGTAAAATGGTTTTTTAAAGAAGCAACTTTTTGTTTACCAGTTTTTGTTAAAAGTATTAATAGTGGCAATAAAAGTGAGGAGTGGGTCTTCACTGCTTGGTTATGACCTTGGTTTGGCTCGGTCCATTCATTAACAGGGGCCAGCCACCAACACAGTCATTACACCGCAGTGAAGATGGCTACTCACACTGCACTGCATGAATCAAAATTAACACCGAGGCTCCTGCCTGATGACATGATTTAATTCTTATCCCTAACTTCCATCCATTCATATGGGTCCATCGACTTTGCCTAAGGTATCGACTTTTGCCCTCATCTATTTGACATCTCCACTAATGCCAGTTGGGAGAGGTATATCTTTCAGGCATTGCAAGGGTGCTGTCATGCGAGTTGGTTGTCTTTACCGAGCTCGGAAGTTCTTACCTCCTGATGCTACTCTCTAGCAGTATAAATACAAATACACATCACGTGCATGATGTCACATTTGGTTCAGAGGTTCTGCCTGTCATTCATCTTTATAAGATACTCATTAAATAACACTAGAGTACAGAAGAGGATTTTGCAATCAATAAACAACCTTTTTCTAACTGTAGGTATGTAGCAAGCCTCTGTCTTTTCTACAGCTATTTTCATGGTTAATGTGCCACCAGTGTGTTCGACCTGGTTCCTCGTATCATGGTGTTTAAGCATGAAACCAGGCTCTCTGCTTGTTCTCAACCATACACTCTAGCTTTGCTGAGATGTAGAACAATATTCCATGGTCTGCATTACTTTGGGAACTCCATATCCTGGTGCATGTTTATCTCAATCCTACAATCAATCTAGACAATTTCAAGAGGAATGTCCCCTGAATTATTTTTATCTTCATTTCTTTCTTTCTTTATTTTGTATCCTGGGTATACTGGGTATCCTGGGTATCCTGAGTGTTTTTTTGTTGGTTGTTTTGTAAGCTCGGATCCCTGGGAGATCAGTGAGTTTTTCTCCGAGGGATTCCCAGCTTACATAACAGCCAACAAAGAAACACTCAACATTTAAAAGGGTTACAGGAAAAAACATTGCACATTCATTAAAAAACACTCTGACTACACAAAGGCTATAAAATAATGAATTAAAGTTTAAGGGAAGAAAATCCATACTCATTAAATAACACTAAAAACAAATAAAAAAGCTGAAGAAAACCACAATGGAGGAATACAACACATCAGTAGTGGAAAAATAGATTAACTGGGCTGTTTGAGACAAGTTAAATATTGATTAAGATCTGAAGGGCAGGGGTGCACTGCAGGGGGCGGCTGTCCCCTATCATTTGAAGAGGAAAAAGGGGGAAAGAAAGAAAGAACAAAGACAAAAATGAGGAGAAAGTTTGAAAAAGAAGCTGGACTAAAGAAAGAGAGAAGGGGAATCATGCTACTTGCATAGCCTTATATTTAAACAAAACGGGTATGGGCATAAAATGTCTACAACCATGATATATCATTATGGACGTAGACATTTTTTCCTCCATGGGTTTATCAAATCATCATACAGTGATCCCAATTGCAAGAGTCTCCTCTTCTGTCACATTTTGATGTTCAATCCCCATATATGGACGGTAAAGTGTTGAGTGCCGACTTTAACAGACTGGCCTGTTGCTACATGTACTACCAAAGATAAGCAGATCCAGGAGGGGCCGCAGAGGGGCAGGTGGCCCCCAGGTGGATTTTACCCTCACCCCCCCCCCCCCCCCCCCGAAAAAAAAAAATAAAAAATTATTATAAAAAGGGAGGGGGCAAGAGAGGGGAGGTATAATAAAGCAATATTACACAATAAATTATAATTTATGTACATCTGCCCAGTACCACAATACATGCAATTGTTATTAGAAGTACTATAATTTCCGTTGGAAAAGAACCTGTAAAAAAAAAGTGTTATTATTCCTTTAATGCCCACCCTTTAAGGGGTGCACAACATTGGTACGATTAAAATTGCATAAGAATGTGCTACCTTACATGTATTTGGTTTTTCAGTCTTGAAGACCTTGCATGCTATCATTATGCTTTCTCAATCCTGAAGAATTCTATCATTTGTTGCAAGCTGTAGAACTTTTTTTCTCTTCTCAAATGGTATTTTGTTGACAGCAGTGAAGTAACAATTGTTTTTGAATCCTATTGGCATGCTATATGGAAAGCATTTATGTCCGAGTAAAGTTTATTTTGTTGCCTATGGATCCAGCAATGTCTCAGGATTATCATAATAATAATAATAATAATAACTAGATCTATCACAGAGAGCTGCTCTGGTAATTTTCTTAATTTTGAGTCTTCTAAGCTGCAAGAAATCACAAACATTACGACCTTATGACATGTGGTTCAGGAGATATGATTATCTAAATTTTTTAACTTCATGTTGCAAGTGTTGCAAGCTATAGTACAACATAGACATTACAAGTTTATGACATGTGGTTCAGGACATACTATGATTATCTCAAGTTTTGAGACCAGAAATAAAGATCATTGATTGGATAATAAAATGTCGCATGTGTCGCAAGCTACACAATACAACACAAACATTAGGATTTTATGACATGTGGTTCGGGAGATATGATTTTTTCAATATTAGAACTTCATAACCGAAAGTAAAAGTGGGGTCATCTTGGTTGAGAAACTTTTGCAACTGAAAGCTACCATACAAAACAAACATTACAATTTTATGACTTGTGGTCCTCGCGATCAGGAGATATTATTTTTTGAGTAATAAAATGTTGTTCATACTAAAAAATTTGATAAGGAACAAGATGATATGAAACTTATTCCAATTTAATTTATTTTGAAAAAATTGTGTTTTTGACCAGCAAAACATTTACACTTATAGCACCATGCGGTTTGTACACAGATAGAAACACGCTAAAAGTGACGTCTGATGTCGTGACAGGTAATGTTAGGCCAGAACTACATCTACGAGACAAAACAAGTCCATAGCTGAAAAAAGTTTGAGGATCGGATGTGTACTTCTTGAGATATGGTGCCCACAAGATTGGCTAATTAAATATTCAAACCGCTGTCACGTGAATAGTTAGTTAAGAATTTAAAAATAATTCCATCTAAAATTTAAGTCAATCCTGGTACGGTATAACATAGAGAGCGATTGGTCATGTATAAAGGAAGCCAGTTCAATGCTGTTTTTCGAAATCCAAATCTGTGCTGCAGCCGCTGGAAAAGAGTAACAGTAAAAATGAACAACGTCGGACAATTGCTTTTTTTCCTTTGTCAAGGGTTTCATAATTGTGGCAGCGATATTTTCAAAGGAAAAGGATTACTCGAAGCTTCAATTAGGTCTGGAAATTAATACTGCTGGTGGGCAAGGACAATTTTACAGAATTACATTGTAAAGTGGTTTTTAATACTGTGCCAGAACAAATCCAGAATAAGTTAGCACTGACCTTGGAGGTACCATGTTTGCTGGGAGGAATTGTAAGATTGAAAATACCATAGGCATGATGTCATCCCCAAACACAGAACCATGACCAAATCAACTGGTTTCACCCCATCTACTACACATTTAATCACCCCATCCACTACACATTTAATCACTGTGATTTCAATGTACGGCACAGTGCTATACTTTCAACCATGTTTCCATGAAACCTGTGTTTTATTATCTGCATTTTTCTCCTTTGGAAACTGCAGTTATGACTTTCACTGGTATGATTACAACCCAGGTGAGCTCTAAAGGAAATGTCGACACACAATCGCAAATTGAAAGCTCAGTGATTATGCAGTGATGTCCCTTTGGGAGACCATGTACAATTGGCCAAATAGATGAACACCAATAGACACAAAATTATGTATTAAAAGGAACTGAACTGTTGTAGTTGAAAAAAATACACTTTCCACCTTCTGCCATGGCGGTAGGTAAGACAAGTATGATTTTAAAGGTTGAAATGAGGCAAAGTGGACAACTATCACATCATTACCCAAAATGAGGTGTAGTAATTAGTAAGAAATATTCAGTATTTAATAAACATAACAAATATGCCCCCCCCCCCCCCTCCACACACACTACTTGGTTTTTAAACATCAAAACTTTGGAAAATCGAGTTACATGTCACTATAGGCCCTGAAAGCACACAAAGTGAGTACAAATGTTACACTAAAGAGACACGGTGTTAAAAACATTATATACTGATGATGACAAGGTTTTTACATTTGCATGTTTTATTAAACTGAGAAAATACCAAAAGATTTTATATATACTTAATACTCGAAAAATTTACCATCAGACGAGAAACCAGATCCCCAACCAAACAGATAATTATAACATAACAACTATAATTAAATTTATTATAAAGTATGATTGCATTAAGATTTATCAAGGTAATTTATGATTTCTGTTCTAGGATGTTTAAATCATACACAGATACAAAATGTGTCTTAAAGGCACTGTACACGTTTGGTAATTGTCAAAGACCAGTATTCTCACTTGGTGTATTCCAACATATGCAAAAAATAACAAGCCTGTGAAAATTTGGGCTCAATTGGTCGTCAAAGTTGGAAGAAAATGCTGAAAGAAAAAACACCCTTGTTGGACAAACTAGCTAGAAGTCTTTTATTATTTGAGTGAGAAATTACCTCTTTTTCAAAAACTACGTTACTTCAGAGGGAGTCTTTTCCTACAATGTTTTGTACTATCAACAGCTCTCCGTTGCTCGTTACCAAATAAGTTATTAAGCTAATATTTGTTTTGAGTAATTACCAAACAGGTACGATGCCTTTAACAGTAAAATGGAAAAAAAGATAGAATAAAATCAAGCCATCCAAAAGCCACAATACACTGCAGACAGTTTGATTCGATGGCAGTTGAATGCAGAGATCAAACTGATTTTTATCCTAACTTTCTAACATAAAAACATCACATACAAAAAATCAGAGGGTAATTTGTTTCTTAAATAAAACACAAATTACTCCAACCTCTCTTTAACCATAACAGTTCAGTTTTCCACCTTTCTGAGACAAGCCCTTATTACTATTTTAAAAAAAAAATTGTTTGTGTGTGTGCGTTTAAATACATCAAATGTTTGTTTACGACTATTCATGCCAGAAGGAATTAGGTCAATTAATTTGTATTATTATTTTTTTAAAGATGTGTTTGTAGGACTTGTTTCTTTAACTAAAACTCTCAACATCTTTCAACACTGCACAAACTTGCCAAAATGATTTTTTTAAGTTGATGTTTTCGAACATAAATAGTTACACATTGAAAATTAATTATGACAAATCAGCTATCAAAATCAAGTCTAGTTTAAATTGGTCCTTACACAATGCGTAACTCTAATTACAATGTACAAGTGAATTTTAAAACCCAATTCATCAAAGCTACAAGAATAGTCTTCCATAACCATATGACTGATAATCAAGGTGAACATAATGTGTGAATGGACCCCTTGTTAATGCATGCTATAAATAGTGCAAGTAGAAATGGCAAAGTGAGTCAAAAAAAAAAGTCATTCTATAATTTTTTCATTACAAAAAACCTGTCTTAAACCGAGGCATTAACAATTTGTCATGTTGGACATCAGCGGAGACGGGGTGAACACTAACAACTTCCCATTAAAATCTTGCTTGGAATGAAGTTAGTATAAAATTGTTACAGGCACCTGAGATATAATAATTTGTCATTTCTGTAGCCTGGCGAGGCACTCAAAACATGTAATCATACCAAGCAGAAAAACAAAATCTGAACTAATTTAAGCTATTGAAATATGAATCTATTACAAGTTAATTTTAAAAGTTTACATTTTACAAATTTAACAGTTTGATTAACTGTTCTCTTACAAATATATGTTATAACATTCCTTTAAATGTTACTCTCACTTTACCATCATGTGTATTTGGACTCAAGGTTCCACATCATCAGAAACTGGTGTTGCTCCACTTCAATTTCATCCCACACACCACCCTTTTTGACTAAAAAAAAGCTAATGTTTTTCTAAAAAGTACATTGGATAATATAAATTTCACATAATGGTTTAGGAGCAGTAGTTTCAACATTAAGAGTCATCTTCATATGTTTGTTTTATTAAAAATGAGATAGTTTTTAATTTCTTAAGTTGTTTGTTTTGGCTAACTATACCTTAAGACAATTGCTTTGTAACTAATAGTACATAGGAATGGGGGTGGATGCAAATCCTCCAAACTAGCCATTTCGTTAAACATTTAAGGTTTTCGTGGCACATTTTATCAATAAAAAACAATTAAATTTATTAAATTAATCAAGCATTTACCTTCAAATTCAATATAGATCAATTTTATTTACAAGGTAACATCTGTCATGAATTCAGAACCAGTTTGAGTTTGGAAGGACAATTATAACTTTAAAATGTACAGACAATATGCTGATAAAAAGATATAATTTAAAAGCTTGTTTTTATATTTTATGACATTTATTGCAATTCTTTTAACAGATACCTTGAAACCAGATCCATTTCCAAAAACAGCAACTAGTTGGTATTGTACAAGCTTCCGACTTTATTATTAGAATCAGAAGATGACAGCTAAAAAATTAATAATCTTGCAACAATCGACCACATCTTCAAATATGTGCAATATAAATGAACCCTTTATCTGTTCAGTTGTTATTCAGATTGTGACCTTTGTTGACTACATTATCAAGCATCTCCATATGGTACTTTCCAGTCTTCAAATCAGGCCAAACCGTCACTCATCCTACAACTTTGAAAATAATATTATTTTAACCTAGTTATAAGGAAGAATATATTTAACCTAGTTATAAGGAAGAATATATTTAACCTATCCTTTGACAACAAGAAATACTATTTCCACATCCTTTATTTAGTGAGTCTTTATATGACACAGGTAATGATTGGAAAATTGTATGACTGACATTTAATCTTAAAGTTCACTCAAATTGATACCAAAACATACTTTCCTAGGAAACATTTCTATTCTAAATATAGCGCCATGTCAAAAAAACCTGTCACTAACACTAGATTTCTTACTGTGATTTGCTAAATCCCTGACCAAACAGAGCTGCTATTTGTAGTTTCCTCAACGAAAATGTCATTGAATTCAATTCAACTTTCACAGGTTGGTTGTACTGGTTGTCAGTTGAAAAATAGAGGATGTACCACACATTTAAAGCTTTTATACATATGATCAAAAAGATAAAGAAAGACAACATTTTAAACTCAAAAACCTAGTTTTAAACAAGTTATGCCAGTACAAAAAACAGCAACCAAAGGTTGTGTTTGTGTATTAACATAACTGCGTACCCTTTCTGTGACATACCAACATACCAACATACCAACATACCAACAATAAGAACTCAAAAACAGCATTCTTAAAATGCAAATAATATGCCATAGAACCTGGTTTAGAAAAATATGTAAAAAATACACTGTAGGCCTATGTGAATTATATGAGCCAAGAGAATGTGCCAAGTACTGGTAGATGTATAACATTCATTGCATGGGAAGGATATACACATAGTGGTCACCTCTTCTTTGTTGCAGGCACAATGTGAATCTGTCAACAACAAAAACAATTAATTAGTGGCCTTTTTTAATTCAATTTATCCACAATACTTGTGTATCAAGTATGTGTAAGCTCAGGAACAGTGCTGAAAAACAATTAGTTTCAAAGTTATTTTCCTTCCTTTTTTAATCACAGACTCATTTGACCGAGTCACTGACCCCTGTTGATTGACATCCCTTCTAGACTGTGTTATGGTACAGGGGAGGATACCATAGAGTTTTAGCATTGCTGGGAATTACCACGTGACAGCGGTTATGTTTTTCTTGATTTGGGAAGAACATGTTTGGCCAGGTGCCTCTATTGAGGGTAAAAAGAAGAATATAATAGTTCACATAAATATCCATCCAAATTGCGTGGTTTTCCTTTTACTTTGTGAACTAACATGGTCCGTCATCTTGTGGGAGCTCGAGAACGAGGAGGACTTACAAAGTTTATACAAGACTGCCAGTTAGACAGTTGGAAATTCTCTTGAAAGCTGTTTCAAATTACTCTATAACAGTAAGGATTTCCTATTCTACTGGAAAAATACTTTTGGGGGTTTCAGCCTGGTAGCCGCAACCACGTTTGTTTTTGTCCAGATTTTATTTTTATTTTTTTATTTTTTTATTTCTGGCCAGTTCTCCATAGCATTTACATGTGAAATTTGTTATCACTTGATCTCAGGAACTTCAGTCTTAAGACACAAACAATACATCAAATGAAAGCAAGTGCTCTAGCTTAGATCCAGCAGCAGTTGTTCTGAGTGTTTTTTGTTTCTTTCTTGACGATATTATCGATTTAAAGATGATCTTGAAACAAGCACGATCGCCTTGAGTGTGTACATTGCACGTAAAAATTCTGTACATACATGTAGCATACGGTCCAGCTCCCACACAGAGCCCATAGCCCACAGCCAACGCATGGTATATATCGATCTGACCTTTGGACTTGATCCATTCATAGTTTATCTAACGATGGCGGGATGGTGAACTTGTAAATTTTATTCAAAAACATGACCCCCACTTTGGCCTTTCCTTCCGATTCACACATGAAGCTCAACAAAAAAATAATAATATCTCCCTTAGGGTCCAAACAGTATATACAAAGAGTTCCTTTAGGGTATATGACTACACTTAAACTATTAGATTGACAAGTAGTTTTCAGTATGAATTTATGATATGTTGTCTTTTTGTTCCACCAACCGAAACCCCTCTTTTTTTGTTTTTACGAACACCTGACAGGCACGTAGGAAGATGACTATAACAGGGGGGGGGGCCAGGTCATATACTGTGAAATTTGCTCGGTCACTCACCTTAATTATTATACATTTTACCCACATCCCCAGATCACCAGAATTGTATAAAATCGTTTAATGTACTATCAGTTTAAATCCGCGATGTAAAACATGAAGTTAAAATATGAAAAAAATAAAACTGACACAGTGTAAAGTTGATGATGGTAGAAACATCTCTTACAATATTGATGCTAAAATACTGTTCGATGCTATCCTTTTAAGAAATGAGCATGCGCGGACCCAGGATTTTTTAAACCAGAGGTCATAACAGCGCATACAGGGTTCTGTATTTGTGGCTCAAATAAATTTCAGGGCAGGGGTCCAGGGGCGAAGCCCTGGTGGGGGTCCAGGGGGAGAAGCCCCCTGGAGCTCTGAGCTTTTGGCATTTTGGGGTCGAAAAATCAAGCCTCCGTGTGCCTAAATACAGAGGAAAAGAGCACTTCTGATCAATATCAATCGTCCAAACTTTACTCGATAATTTCCTGTAACATCAACGAAGGACTCCTAGAAAATGTTTATCCCATTCTGGTCTTTGTATACACGCATAGGAACGGGCACCTCCTAGGATCCCTTCACTATTGACCTCATACTGTGTGGTACAAACAAACAAAATTGGGGCCGGGCGTTCCTGTGCATGTGTTCAATTTGCATGGGCGGAAGCACCGTCAAAGAAACTTCAAGATTCCGTAAGCAAATGTATTCAAATAGCCACTTTGTCAATGTGATCTGATTAAATGGCCTACAGACTGCAGTACTATTCCCTCAGAACATATGAACAAGCCAATTTATCATCCGGACAACATTTTTTCAGCGGGGGCCAGTGCCCCCCCCCCCCGGTTCCTACATGCCTGCCTGATCTCTAGTTTTTAATTGGTATTGGTTTAGTTAAAACAATCAAACTTCGCCGCCAAAGGCTGAATTGTGTTGAAAATACATCTAGAGTTAAATAAAACTAGGTTTCAAAACAAAAACTATAGAAAAGAAATACAAAATAAATATATGACCATAACATAACAAGTTGTTGCACTGTTCAGCGATCACATACAAAATACAAGAAATAGGGGGATGGAGGAAATATGGGATGGAAATTAGTTTAAAATAGTATGAACTTTGTTGAGTGTTTCAACGAGGGCTGGAATGTAACTATGCTTGTATTAAGCACAAAAACAGTTTTGAGTTCCCAGTGCTAAGTGTTTAACAAACATCAATAAAGAAAAACAACTATTATGTTGTACAAAACTTCAGAGACTTTTTTGTTTGACTATTTAAGACATTGAAGATCAGAAAGAATATTTGAACAAACATCTATTGCTGTTTTTAAAAAGGACTTCAGGTTGTTGTTATGGTACTTTTTTCTTTTAAAAACAACTAGTACAAATTTAATGTATAAATAATACTTACATTTGATAATATTACCCAGTTTGTAGGTTCCTCAAGCACCCTAAGTCTTAGCTCCACCACCTCCCCAATGTCAGAATCAACTTTTCCAATAGCCTTGCCATCTTGAAATTTGCCTAGATTAATTGATACAATATGCATAAATCACTACAAAACTGCACCAATGTGTTTTGGAAAACAAAAGTGGAATTGGAACATAAATACTTTTAACATTCCAAGACAATAACACAACCTCTTATCACAAACTGGAAACGCATCTGTCATTAAGTGTCTGCATTGAGTAGCAACCACTCAATGGATTAACTACATGTACATGTACAAAGCTCCGCAAGTCCACTTCACCACACTACTTCTACCGCTGCAGCAGGAATCACACACTCATGAATAGCATACAATTGTTTCCTTCCTCCATGATCATAATATGCAGCAATAATAGCACAAGTACTGTGGGGTCAAAACAGCCTTTTTTTGAACATCAAACAACGAAGCTCACATTGAGCTTTATTCTCAGTGATAAGGCAAGCTTTTTTAGTTAACGTAACTTCCTGAGTATAAGACGCATCTTATCTGACTTTAAAAGGTTACAAAAAATAACTGCTTCTTATCTTCCAAGTTCCGGTGCACCTTATCTGATTGCGATTGAGTTCATTGTGATGATTACTATGTGAAATCTTACATTTATACTGCAAATTATTTTCAGGGTAATTTTACATGTCACATTTTTTTTAAAATAACACCTACATGTACAACGCTATGGTAAGTGTGCTTATACCATCACAATGACCCCTGTATGTCTTGATGTACAAGCGAGCGAGTATCGTTAACCCTTGAATCATATTTTTGTAATTTGAGGGTACTGCGCCTTATATGCCAAGCGCCTTATACGCAGGAAATTACAGTACATTTGAGAACAATTTTGGAACGTCTTCTTTTGGACTGTGTAGCGTGCTCAGGTATGCACTGTCAGAATATTATCTGAACACCCCTATTAGACTACTGTTTAACCCAGTAGTTCCCAGTAGCTGTGTAATCCTATTGTGTAACTCAGCAGTTCTTTGAAAACTTAATCTGTACATTGTGTTTCCCAGAAAGTCACAGTAGCAGTTTCAGCGATGCATGCGGCATGCAGCTTCTATTTTAAGATCTAACTTTATTTTATCCAGTAATTTTTCACTATAGTTGCTAGGAACCTGCGTTGACAACAGTCTAAACAAGTGTATTAATTATGAGTGTAGCAAGAGAGGGAGAGAGATAGTGATCAGATGAATTTCGATAAGATACGCAAGCACTTGAACAAGAGTGCCACTGAAAAGGTCATTCATGCATTTGTTACTTCTCGTCTTGACAACTGCAATGCTCTTCTCTAAAGTCTTCCTAACAACCAGATTTCCCGCCTTCAACGTCTCCAAAACACCAAATGTAAAGAAAGCTTGTGAATAATTATAAGCACGCTGCGAGCTGTTTGTAAATATAATGTGCACTGAAGAAGTTTGTAAATAAGAATACTGTGAAATCTATTGAATTGTCCGTATTAGGCAACGCTTTTCAGAAATATCCTGACATGCACCTACCCTGCTATGCATTTTTTCCCTGCATAAAAAAAGACAAAGGGTACTTGAAGTCGTGCTCGAAATCTCCCTTTTTCTGGGGGACTCCAGAGCTTCCTCCTTTTGTTGTACAATGAGGATTTCGAGAGAGTGATAGGCTGCCACTGTTGTTTATTATTGTATTCAGCATATCGGAGGCAAGTCCGAGATTCAGCATTCAAGCAAGATTCAATTCACAGTGGAGACATTCCATAATTTCTCAAAAGAGAACGAAAACACCTGGCGCATTTTATGAGCATGTTTGCAGTCTTTACTTACTGATTAGTGAGGATTAATGGCACAGTAAAGAGTTTTTAATACTGTCCGGAAGTCATTATAGAGATGGCACATCTCCTTATCCAGAACAACATCTACGTATTTGTTAGTTTTTTAAGATGATTAATCTGAATGCTGAAATACTAGAGGATCTTAAGATTCTCTTTTGACTGTCTGTTTCATACAGTCATATAACTTTTGATTTACCCCAGTGGAATACCATGGCCAACTTGACATGTTTATCCTTATATTCTGTTTGCACCATTGGGGAATACTGTCCTCTGTATGCACATGCTACACGAAGGAAAAAACATTTGTTTTTAAATTTGACACCTTTAACCCACAGCAATTGTATTCAAGTAGTCACCCTTTTTCATCAAATTCCCTCAATTCAGCCATTTCAAATTGTTGTGCTTGCCACGTCCTCCCTGTTTTTTCCCCCCTAATACTGTTGGTAATATTTTCTACTCTCGTAAACTTCCGTACAATCTTTATCAATCTATCTCTGTTTAGCTGAATTGTCTCTACAACCTCATTTGATTTGATAGTAACACTGTTCAACTAATTGGACCAGCACAGTAAACTCAGAAATTGGACAAGGAATAGTATTACTAGATAGACGGTGCATTTTAAGTGCCTTGTTATAGTAAGAGTAACCTTTAGTGTAACATACAAGTACAATATTTTTTAAACGATATATCGAACAAACAATTTTCCCAAAGACTTTTCTTACCGACTTGAATGTATCCATCCTGAGTTCTATTGAACTTGCTCTCTTGATGATTTCCTGCTTCCAAAATACCTTCTTTCTTGTCACGCTGGTAGCTTGGTAAAACTTCAACAGTGGTGTTGTAAAACTTGTCACCTGGATTCTGTTCATTACTGCTCACAAATTGATATCTGGCATGACAAAAAAAATATCTGTCAAATCTAGTGAAACATTTGTGGAATTGAATACTGTTCATACTTTTGTAGACTTCAAAGGAATTTGTTTAATCAAGCTCGCTCCAGGATTCCCAAAATAGGTCTGAGACCACACCTGATTAACTTTTAAGACACCCATAGCAACGTTTTGTATATATTTCAATATAATCAATATAAATCAATGACCACAACAAGTAAATACAACAAACATTGTCAGACATTAAATCTAGATTAATTTTTCACTTTCTCAAAATTAGTTTTTGGTTCATGATGTCTCAGCCGAACCCTTGGTCAGGTTGTGCAATTATGTCATCCACTGTTGCACTGGTACCACAAACAATGCACTGGTATCACAAACAATGCACTGGTACCAAAAAGAATACACTGGTACACCAAAGAATGCACTTTTACCACAAAGAATGCCCTGTTACCACAAACATGGCAGTGGTACCAAGAATGCTCTAGTCCCACAAAGTATGCACTGGTACCTCAACAAATATTCTGGCCTCCATTCCTGTGTCCTTAAAACTTGAACATGTCTACTTGCCATTCATAGTCAAGTGGTTAAAAAGGGATCTCTGAAATACATCACTTTGTTTAATGGGTAATGCAGTAAGACCTAAAAACAGAACAACAATATGATAAGTATGATGAACTTAAACAAATTAAATGTACTAATTGTGTAAACCATTGTCACTGCAACTACAGTTAATATCTTGACTCACTCGCCAATGATAATAGGTGGAATGAATCTGAACTTGATGATGTCTCCTACTGATGGTGTAGTTCCCCAAAATATGTCTTCTCCTTGATAAGCCTTCAACAAGGTGAACTTCATGTAGTTGTTGATTGTTGTCGACACATCAGCATTTGGATTTATGTGAGCAAATTGACGCTTGAACCCCTTTTTAAAATCTTTGTCCTAAAACAAATGTGAGATGAAGGCTTTTAATTTTGTTTTCTGCAATATGTATAAAATAAGTAAAACTTAAAGTTTTGCATGGTGTAAGTGAAATAAGCAAGTCCGGGTAACAATGCTGCACACTGAATCATTCCGTGGGAGAAATGGAAATGGTTCTGAGTACAAATGGAAATGATTTTGTGGAGTTGAGCAGAATATACTGTTCCAAAAGGTTGAGACTACCACAGAACCACCACCTCTCCCAACAGGCAGATTTTATTGTGGTTGTCACATGTAATTTAAAGAAGGAAATTGACCGATTCAATTTTGTAAAAATATACAGTCTTCATGTCAGTGGGGAAAAAAGTGTCTAACTTCACGTTAAAATGGTGTAAATTACCATTGTAATCAATACCCTTCCAGTGCAAAATTTGTCAAAATCCAAGGACAGTAAAATATTGTAATTTTCTATATCACATTTTTTGAGCCTTTGAGGACCTAGATACAAATTGACTGGTTTTGCAGGCATTCATACTATGCGAGTAAATCAGACAGATAATTTACCCCATGAGTGTGATCTGAACTTTGACCATGTTTTTAATGTACATAAACCAATTAAATGTTATGTACATAAACAAGACGATGCAAAGAACTTGGTCATGGGAATGTTGAGGGATATCTAGCTTGTTCGACATAATACTGGATAGTTCTTGGTAATTTCATTGATAGTTGTAATTGTAAAATACTGCACAAAATATTCACCTTCAATTTTTGTACTTTTCCTTTGAGAGATGAATGCAAGCCAATATGCTGGAACTGAGATGGCTTGTAGCGTATTCTATAAGCAGCCTTTTCTCTGCTACAATGTTTCTAAATGGAGTAAGAGGATCAGAAATCATTAGTCATGATGCCATTGACAACAACTAACAAAAATTCAATCATTTTTCAGTTAACATGGTGACAATTACAGTCATGATACAACTATATGATTATATAAGAAATAGCTGTGTGTTTACATGAAATACAAATACATTGTCAATTTGCAAGTTTCAAAAATATGCATTGATTTAAAATCATAAAAAAGATTATGGGTTATAAACACAAAGTTTCTGCAAATATCAATAACAGAAAAGTAAAACAAAAATCATGGAGTAGTTCAACCTTTTTTCTCTTTTGAAATGTTGAAAAAAGGGTGGCTTCGCCAACTTTTTGAGAAGTAAATTGAACTCACTATAGTCATGATGATGATTTAACTAAATCTCGTTATCCTCCACCCCCCCCCCCCTTTTAAGGGTGTTTGTGGTTGGGAGTTATACAGTTGTGACCAATAGTACTTACAGGATCTTTTTCTGGGTTACAAACTTTCACATACAAAATGTGATCCAGCAGCCAGTCAATTGGCTTGTCTTTGTGGAACATCAAAAAAAATTCCACTATTAAATTCAAGTCATTAGTCTTGAACATTTTACCTGCAGATGGAAATGGAAAAAAACAAAAGATGCCTTTTCATATACAAATAATGTTGATAATGGAAACTGTAATAATGTAGTACGAAAAATATAAATCTCATGATAGTCCTTCCATAATTTTGTCCTCTTTCCACCCGATCTCCAAAGTTGTGTACTCAAATTTTGCTTCAAAATATGTAACATGTACTGTTCCCCTCCTCAGAAACACCAGGTTATTAATCCAAGAGACGCTCTCAAAAAGACAAGAGCAAACACTATCTACTCTGGCCTCTTAAGTCTTGTTATTAAAACTCAAAATGCAACAAATTTGTAAACTATATCATACACAAAAATCATGCGAAACATATCAAGTTCCACTCCACTCCCATCAACACTCAAACACACATGCTTCCCCTTTCTCCGCTTCCGTAACTTTTCAAAACCAAACTAACATACCCAAAGTCTTTGAAAGCCTTGCCTCAATGTAATTTTTAAAGCAGACAGATAGGAGCTCTACGCGCTGAAACTCAGATAATGTTTCTAATACTAATTACTATAATGAACAAGCCCACTACCGAACCCTTGTACGCATGTCACATGTGGTGACTTGACTTAACCAACGCTCACCCTTTTGGTAGTAAACAGGTATGAGTGTAAATGCTGTGCTGCCTTAAAATCACACTACACTCTAAAACCACACACACATTTACCCCAAAAAGGATGCAACCAACATTATTGTGATGATGACGTCAGGTGAATTCGGTTTTAAACCTCATTTCCAGCCATTTGTTTAAACGCCCTGTACACATTTGGTAATTACTCAAAATATATATTAGCATAAAAACTTACTTGGTAACGAGCAACAGAGAGATATTTATAATATAAAACATTGTGAGAAACGACTCCCTCTGAAGTAACGTAGTTTTTGAGAAAGAGGTAATTTCTCACCAAAATAAT
>JAUELU010000091.1:1674465-1686298 GCA_032357145.1 Evasterias troschelii
TCCAAATTTTCACAAGCTTGTTATTTTATGCATATGTTGGGATACACCAAGTGAGAATACTGGTCTTTGACAATTACCAAACGTTCAGTGCCTTTAACTACTGTAAATGTTCATGTATGATAATACACATAATACCACAGCAGCTACCCCACACAACAGATTATGGAAGATTAGATATTCAATGAAGAGGATGAGTGTTGAAAATAACCGCAGCTGGCAGTAGGAATAACTCTTTCTTTTCCCTTTCCTACCCCATCTTTTGCAGTGTGGACTGCAGTGGTCCAGTGAAAAGTCTCTCCCTTGTTTCTGGATAAGACGAAGGTAATTTTTTTCTGTTACTTGAAATTTGAAACAAAAAAGTCTTCTTTTCCTGTTTGCTTGAAAAGTGACTAAGTGGGCCGAACAAAGATGCGCTGGGTGGACAACATCTGAGAATGGTCATGTTGCGATACCTCTGAACTCAAAGAAGCAGCACTGGAAAGACAGTTTGTGGTGGGATTAGTCCCAGTGATTCAAGCCGGTTAGAAATTAAGGAGGATACCTCAGGCAAATGCCTATGTCTACTAAAGAGAAAAATAGAGAGGGTGACACAAACTATGTTTCACACCTGAAATATTGTCCAGTGGCATCTTGTTTGATAAATTCATACCATTGACCGAGTCAAAGGTAAAACAAATTGTTGTCAATTCTGCAAAGAGATCAAGCACTCTGAATTCTATGCCTACTAACTTTGTAAGTGAGAACCTTGAAGTTCGCACTAGTTTCTACAATGTATGCCTACTAACTTTGTAAATGAGAACCTTGAAGTTCGCACTGGTTTCTATGCCTGCTAACTTTGTAAGTGAGAACCTTGATGTTAGCTCTTCAGTCTATGCCTGCTAACTTTGTAAGTGAGAACCTTAATGTTCGCTCTGTCAAACATTTTTTTTAAATTCCTCGGTTTCAACGGGTAGACACTCTCACTCACACACATACACGGAAGGACATGTCGGAAACAGCATGCCCCTTCGGTGGCTTCGCCAACCTCTGGCATAAAAAACAATGTCAGCTGATATCAACTTTGTATTAGATATTTAACATGAGGGAATATAGCAAGTGTACCTGTGAGAGAAGACAAAATTACAGACATGCAAGACTAAAACAACCCGCTTTAAACAAGACTTACTTACCAATAAATCCCAATGCTGAAAATTCTAGTAGTAGCCAATTTTTGTTTTGTTGCTGCATAGCAAATGTTTTCATTGTTGTGAAATACCCAGGCTGAGCCACTAGATCATCTTCAAGCTGAATTCAAGCAAAAGTAAAGAAATGTCAGTGAATTAATCTTGCGCCTCAATTCTTTGAAATGAAGGATGCCTCATAAGTGAACTTAATTATTGTAGCTTGCAAGCTTGATGAGACCTGTAAACAAAGGTGCTTGCTATGTGAACCAGAAATAAAGGGGTCACGATAGAGTGTCACGACCTGGACTAGAACCCACACCATGTAAACTTTGCTGATCAGAAGCACCAGGGCTTGAGTTAGGTGCTCTTAACAGCTTTTTTTCCTTTTAGGAGTTCTTGCAACTGCACATTTTGTGCAGTATGAGCAAAATACCTCCGTTACTTTACAAAACTGCACTATTTTTAGATTGCATTTTTTTCAACGTCCTGATGCCATCTAGTACACGTAGTTACAATGTGTGTGTTGCAATGCACTGTCGTTTTTTCGTCCCCCATCCATTTCACAGGATATCGGCACTGTAAACTCTGCGAAATGCACAATAGTTTTCCCTGTTTAACTCCTTATACACAGCCATGTTGCTTGTTATTCTTCCTTGTATTTCTGCTGGCATTTCCATGCCTTTGTGGTGATGACTCTCAACGTTTGTTTTCACAATCAACTTTGTTGTGGACCGATGTACTCACGTACTGACTGCATGTATACAGAGCACATGTGTGAAGGTACTTCTGCCAGGCAGCCAAAAACTAATTTCCTATGTAGGACATGGTTTTTATTGGCCAAATAGGAAAATATGTTCTGAGCTGGTACATGTTTTCAAAGGGGAAAAACAGCAATCTTGGAGATTTTAGACTTGTTGACGTGTTAATTTTCAAGCAGGAATGGCTGAAAATGTAGCTGATCATATTCAAAGTGATTTTAGAGAAAACAGACCTGAATAACAAGTGAGCAAGATGGAAATAACTTGATCGAAAGATGCCAGTTTCTCTCATTTTGATATGTGCTTATGTGCATCGCTGTTGTGAGTTCAAACCAGATGTTGTCATTTTTATTCTGTCCACACGCAATGTTAAAAAATAAACCCAAAGTGGGCTACAGATAAATTATCCAGCTCGACGGTCTAACTTTTTAGGGTTCAACCCAATTTGGTGTAACTTTAGAACTGTTCAGACTCACCGAATTAACCTTGATCGGGTTGAACCATCAGTTAAACTGACTTTAGTACTGTGTCTGAATGACGTTGACCTCAGGAACACAGTGTTTTGTTATAATTGTTTGAAGTGTATCCACTGTGAGTTAAGTGTAATAATAAGTTATACATTCAGTAAACAAAATACAACACATAGAAAAGTACACAGGACCAATTGGAAACCTCTGTTTGTGTAAAGACATTTTTAAATAAGTATAAGATCAAACAAATGAAGATGGGGGTCAATGACTATCGGTCACACTCTCTGATATAAAACTTAAAATAATGTCTCACCTGAACATAATATTTTCCTCTTGATTGTGCATACATCATAAGATAAGAAAAATCCAAATTTTGCTTTGTTCTCCATCTAAATAAGCGAACGAAAAAATTGTAAAGTAGTAATACAAAAATTATATAAAATACAATCAGCCTTCTGGCTCCTAGTCTTAAACATAACAAGTAAAACATAAACTCTGAACAAATCTAATTAACCAACTATGGCAAGGACAAAATGATATTTCTGACGACTCATGTATTAAAGCCACTAGTGAATGCACTAGAGAACAAATACGGGGTTGAAAAATAAGATCTGAACAATTTAATCAAATTGTATGTTAAGGAATACAGAGACTGAAATACATGTACATGTACAGTACATGTACTGCAGGAGATGTTCAAAAGTTAATCAAGTTGTGACCTTGACCTGTTATTAAGTGTTAACTAAATCATAATTCATAATGCAAAACACCAATTTCAAACTAACTGCAATGAAAATCTCCTACAAAGCAAGCTCAAGTTTCGTTCTTGCCATCAAACAAATCCTGGGTCATGACAATAATGGCTCAAAATTATTTCAGTGTGTCACAAATTCAGACTGTTCAAAGAAGAGGTTCAAATGAAAAGCAAACTCCTAAAAAGTTTGAAGTTTCTTCAGGAGTTAATCCTGTTCCATTTTATTACTATTTATTCGGCATATCAAAAAGAACAAACAAAATACAGAAAGAACAAAGCGATACAAAAGGGACAAAACGCCAATGGGACATGCCTGGAATTAAACAAGTTCACTAAATAACTATGACTCGAAAGCCTTTGGACTAGCTACATACTCCCATGAAAATACCCAAAATCCAAAATCCAAGAAAAATTCAAAATCATATGGGATTAATACACACAAGCTAAAAAGAGGCTTGTGAATAACTGAGGGCCTCACTTGATGATGGGATCTACTTTCTACTTTTTTACTTACTCACCAAATTATTACATTCTCTTTTTTATCACCAACCATCTCCTTCTAGCCCTGCCCTCCCCTTTCTCTACTTCCTTATACTTTATATTAGTTGTTTTTGCTAGTCTTCAGTTTCTGTTTCAAACAGTCATGCCATTTATTTCTTTTGCATTTATTAAGAAGTTATCTAACAACAAGCAAAAAGGTAGTTTTTCTCAGATAACACTTACTTTACTCGTTCTTGGGTGTCACCAAATGTTTCACGCACAGCATTGAGGTCAGGATAGTAGCTACCTCTTGGTGAAATAACCTCAATAAGACCAGAATCCAACTCTGCATTGAAACTTTGATTCCAAAAAAATGTAATGTTTAGATTTTAAGATTGATAAATTTTAAGAAATATAAAATTGAGGCCCACAGGCCAAATGTACATGAGAAAGAAATTGTGTTCTTAGACAATACACTAAAACAGTATGAGAGAAAACACAATTTAGAGCCCACTTTCCATCCTTCATGTCAATCAAAATTCAATATGTGAATGTATGCAGGCTTAGACTGAAACCAATTTGAGTAAACACATTTGATACTTTAAAAACAATCTTTTAAACCATCCTCAAAAGGTCACCGTTATCTGCACTTTCCGTCCATTTTGTGCACACAATTTGAGAGTAATTAAAAAGTTGATAATTCTAACCAACTCCAATTATTTTTTAAACAAGCCTGCATGTCCACAGACGTGCTGAAATACTTTCGGATGATTTAGGGTACTTAAAAAAACCTACAACCACTGAAAAAACTACTATGGTGATGGAAGATTGTGATTCCTGTTGTACTATTTTCAGTATCAAGTAATAAGTCAATAATAAATTACTATTTTTATATTTTAAAAAAGATATACAAAGTGGCATCTTTAAGTGCAAACAAAATGTACAGGACATTTTAATGGCATAGAAAACTTTAAGATACACACAAAAAAAGTGTTGCAACTTATCTACCAGAGAACAGGCAAATGTTCTGGCAGTGAACCAATTTGGAACAAATAACGCCACTGACAGCCCATCAACTATTACTGCTTAGATAATGTCCCCTGGTGAAATTCTACAGCCAAGACAAGCGACAGTTTTAACAATCAGCCACCATAATAAACGATCAGTGTCCAAACGCAAAAAGAAAAAGAAAAAAGCACCACACACACAAACTAGCCTAAGCAAGAAGAACAAGTTTTAGATGAAAATAACTCGGTCTAGATTGCAGGATGGAGAGAAATTACCACCTGGCAAACAGTTTGAACAACTGGCAGCACCAGCAAATCTCACGATACATTATTCCAGTCAGCAAATCTGATGCCTTTTTGAGACCCTTGTCTTTTTAAGACTGAGTTTGTGTCACAAGTGAATTATTTATTTGAATATTAGGTTCATGGATCAAAGTTAGTATTTTGCACATTAATTCGGCGGTTGCAGGTTAAAATCTGCTATTGTCAATTTGTTTGTAAACGTTCAACCCCCAAAACATTGACAAATTTACCAAGCCAGTTTCCCTTGTGGTTTATTATTTATAATATACCATGACTACTTCCACATACATACATGTAATACATGTAGCGTGTTTTGAAAATACAAAGAAAGAAACACAGTAGCAGCATTGATGTAACTTCATTCAAATTTAAACAGAGCAAAGAATCTGTTGTGAGAAGAGCTTGTACATGTTGTACACTTCATATTAGGAAATGCTAAATCTGTGAGAAAAGAAATTAGTTTTGGCAAATGGTGTGGGAGATAAAGTAAATGTTGGCTTAAACCCGTTGTTGGGCTGGCTCCCAAAGTGAACTATTGACGCAATTAACCTGACGCCATAACCCATGATAAATCTCTGTTGCGCCATTTTGAGTGTCATCTTCTTCAGTGCAAATTTTAGGAGACATTTCCCTGGCCTTACATATAAAATCAAATCCGATGCCATTATTTGTTTTCATGGATGATGACGCTAAAATCAAATTTGGCAGTCCTCATGTTTGACCTCATTGGTTATCAATTAAAGTATACCAGGCACACTGGAAATCAGAAAAGCAAAGGTACGCAAAATAAACAACTGTGACACTGTAACTCAAAATCAAACAGTTTACCCTCAAACATGTACACATGCATGCATACAAATCTAGAGAGTTTTGTGTGCAGACAAAATTAGTCAGTAAAGCTCACTTTGCTTGAATTTTTTCTGCTTCCTTCTTCACATACTCTAAATCAACCTGCAGAAAATAAGACAAAAAAAGAATCAATCATTATACAAATAACCGTACATCTTTACTACAGTTTACAACTAAGCATAGTGGTCCCTAATTTCAGCATACAGTGCAGATTTGGCCTTGGCTTATGGCCAAGATTTTGCAATTCATGGTGAACACATACTCATATTTTCTTGAAAGAAAAAAATCCCGATGCTTGTTATATGAACCGTTGTAATCTTTCCTGTGTCAAGTCAGACACAGATATTCTCAGAAAGAAAAAAAATCTAATCCCGAAGCTCTGAAAATGTCCAATAAGTGGAACTTATAATTTCAAACATAAATCTGCATACAAGCACCCTTTAGGTGTGACAAGCGAAAAAAACTGCATACTATTATAAGGTGTCAAGCACGAACACCTCTTGTTTTTGTTCTGGGGGTTTTTCTTCTTCCTCTTCCCTAAAACTCTTCTCTACAGCAAACTCAAGATTGAAACTGATCGAACCTTGAAACTCATCAGACAGTTGAACCTCAATATGAACATGAAGACAGCACAGTTTTCAGGACGTCATGATGACGTCGTCAGGTGACGAATTACAATATTTTAAGTTGACAAATGACCATTTGATATTTGCTTTACTTTATTGATTTTAAAAGCAATGATGTTCATAGTTGGGAATCTGATAGTTCAAGAGTGGGGACACATTTGAAACATATAATGACCTTCACTTCCAGTCATACTGTTGTGTTCAATTTTGGGGCATAACTCAAGATTCAAATTGAATTGAACATTAAAACTCATCAGACAATTGAACCTTGTTTTAAAGACAACACAAACTTCATGATGTCATGAGGACATCATCAGGTTTTGAATTACCATTTATCAAATTATAATATTTTGTAAAAAAACATACATGTAACTCATGAACCACATTGGATTTTTACAACCTACACACTATCGGATACATGTAGGTTGTTAAAAGTTTGACAAACGCTTCACAGAACATGACCCCAGTTGACCTTGACTTACGGCTCAAATTGAAAGTTGAAAATGTCAAAATATGATATCTTACTCATATCTTTAAAAAAAACTAGTTGTCATTTTAGCATAGTTTTTGTATTAGTTTGTAGAATGTTGAGCCTGCTCAAACTTTTGCACAGAGATGACAAAATTTTGACCTTTTTACATTTGTCAAACTGGACGATCAAACTCACGTGTTGACCTACATGTAGTTTTGGTAATTAACAGAAACTTAATCTCTAGTTATTATTATGTTTATTATTTCATGTTTTCACAGCATGCAATAGAAAGATCCCATTTTCCCTTGTGAGGCAACTCCTCGAGTCAGGCCAAGTCCCATAGCCTTAGATTTCAAGGGTCTTTCTCTTGGGTTCTTTGCTGTTCCCACATGTCTGTACAGAAAATGAAGCACTTGCTACATGTAGGATGTACAAAAAGGTGTACATGTAAGTTTATGTCTGGTGGTTATGAAGCTTGAAAAATAATCTTTGAATAAACATGGTTTAATACCTGATATTGTAATGCTGATGTAATATATCTTTAGACTACATGTAGGTTTAGAATTAAGCTTTACATAACATGTAATATGAAATATAACTTGTACCAGCGTAACAAAGTTAAGTGTAATATTATATGCAGTCACTCTACAGCAGCACTTCCAGCATTGTAACACGTGGGGTAAAATATAAGTTCAATTCCATGAGTGGTGGCTGCGGAGCACACTCTGATCTTGGTCTAGGCTTTGAGGCAAGACAGGTTAAAAAGCTTTCCATCCAGACAAATAAACCTGGGCCTGTGTACCAGTTCTATTAGAGAGGAGACTCAAACCAGCCAAGAAATTTCCAAAGACATTCCCTGTGGACAGTGCCCAAGGCCCTCTTGAAGTCAACAAACATGATGTACAATGTTGAATTCTCTGTAGCTGTAACTCCCATATAACATTAACTGATAAACAAATTTGTGCAAAACATCTATGGGATTTGAGTTGGAAGAAAAGCAAACTAGAAGTGTTGCCAAACAAACACAGGGGATTTGGGTATAAACAAAAAGGAATTGAGAAATGATGTCATTGTGATGTAATGTTGATCAAATCAAGTCTCAAAGTAACACCCCGATGTACCAATTGTCCCAACATTAATATGTATTTAGTTTTGGAAATGGAACCTCTTATAAGAAAGCACTAGAACATACGCGTATTAATACAAATTAACCATGGTTAATTGTCAAGTATTTCTTTGGATTCTTTTTTTTTACCATTGCAGATCAAGAAGAGTAGACCTGTAACCGGGAAAATACAAACAAATCTTTAATTTTGTAAACAAGAACCGTAAACTATGTAAAGAAATGGTGCAAAGTGGTTTATTTCAGGTTTACATTTTACCTTTAAAGCAGACAGTAAATTATGTGAATTCTGTACATAAGTTGTTGAAAGCGTTAACTGTACAAGTATAGTCCCAAGACCAAGCCGTTATCACTTATGACCAAGTCGTCCTCCCCACCAATTTATGAAAATTCATAGAATAGGTTTTGGTGATAATCGATGCAATGGTGACGTTATGTATTTTAGTAAATAAGTAAGACTATAAGTTTTGATGTTATGTCTTGTTTGTTGTTTTTAAGAGAACAACTGATGACAAGTTCCATGTTTTAAACGAATGAAGTTAATAGCATTTGCTTTGAGCTTTAAGTTTTGAAGTTTCCAAAACATGTTCCCAATCATGGCACGCTAGAGAGTGGCAGGGACAAATAAACTGTGTAACATAGCCCAAATGGCATTTGCTTAGGCCGTACTTATGTAGTTGTAAAGGCAGTTTTGTGCATGTCCTTTTCATGTTGTTCAATTTGACAACATGTTTGATAGTATCCGCTACTTGGCTCTGAAGTATGAACAAATTTGGTCCCTTGCAACATATCTAGGCAGCTAGTCTTCTATCTCCAAGAATTATTTTTTGTACCCTGGTTTCTCAAGAGTGTTTCTTAGGTTTATTAGTTTATAACAGGGTGCGTCTGCCCTATCTGGGTGCATACAGAGAGCAGGAGTTTTGAATCCTTCAGTTTCCTGATTTTGTTCAGCTCAGTTCAGGTTAATCCTTCAAATATTTTTTAAAATCTATTTGTTTATTTTAAGTTTAACATATTATCCTACTTTTGTTGTATAATTTGTGTATTACCTGCAGCCGATTTCACAAAATGCTAGGATTAATCCTATCTCGAGTTAGGACGAGTAACTCGTCCCAACTTAACACTAGTCCTACATGTATCTCTTAGCATTGCCTAGGACTAATCCTAAGTTAGGAAGAGTTTGGTGAAATCGACGGCAGGATTACCAAAAATGCCCACCAAATTTTTTTTTTTGGGGGGAGCTGTTTATTTCTTCCAGTGTCAATATGGATTTAGACATCATTAGTCCTATCAAATATCTTGCAATGTCCCCATCATTGCTGTGCCCTTAATTCATTAATCACACCCTCTTATTAACCTTAGGTGACTGTAATGCCATTTGTTTCGATGCCTGTTTCATAAATTGTATACAACCTATAATTTAGTCAAGTGTGCCACTGTTAGTGTTAACCATGCTATCCCAGTATGTCACCATAAACTTAATTGTTTAAGTCATGTTCTAGTCCAACAGCGTACACATCTTCACTGAGGCATAGAGTTATCCTGGTAACAACTTATAGTAATGTACATATGTAACATATAATAATCATCGGAATGACAGTAATGTATACACTTGTTAAAGAGCGGCCCTAAGATGCTCTTTATATCTTAATTATTACTTTTGTTATGGCAGAGGAGACATCGTAGATACCAGCTTATGACTATTTTACACTTAAAATTTGCATTCAGTAATGAAGAATTTAAAGTCAAAAACACACATTTTAGGTTACTCCTGAGCTTAACGTTAAATATTCTTAATTTTGTGAAACTTCAAACTTATGTTATTGTGAATAAATGTGTACATTCTTGTAAATATCAATCTGTTTCCTTTGCAATCTTATTCTGTGTATAAACAACTACCAAAGGTCATGGCCGCTGAGGTCAGGAAACAACTCAGGGTGTGACAGTCCCCTTTTATTTATCTGCGGAGCGCAATCAACAGATTTGCACAGCGAATTGGACAAACTCTTGCGCAATTTGCGGTTTGCGCTATGCAGAATCAGCAGCTCCATTTGCCTTTCGAGCAAAAGTTTGCACAATCTTCAGATTGCACACTGTCGTGTACACACGTGCGCGCAGTGCTTTGAATTGTGGGCATCTTCCGCTGGGTACTTCAGGAAACACGACGCAATGTTCATGAAACACAAAATCACGCAGATATCAGTAAAATTGTATGCATGTGTTCTGGTTTTTTAGTTCAGTTTTGTTAAAACCATGTTAGTTTTGTCAAAGTCTGACATTTGGTCAATTTTATTTTTTATTATTATTTTTTTTCCAAGCTGAATAAAAAGTTTAGGGTCGCGGCATAAATTAGGGTTAACCGGTTGGTCGGGTAACCGGAAACAGAACACTTTTTGTTTAAGACCTTATCTGTATGATATAAACATTGATCCTTTGACATCATCGGTGGCTAGAAACAACCAGTCAGCATTTGACACACACACCCACACAAGTGTCTACGCCTGCAATCGTGGACCTACTATTGCCCCTCGTTTGTTTACAGCTCCCATTGGTTTTGTGCACGTTTTCCAACCATGGACCTTTCCCGAACTGTGAACCTATTGTCCTCTTTTGTTATAGGTCACCGGTTTGAATGTGTATACCTACTCACACACACAGCCGAACAAATCCGGTTTGTGTGGTACTGCTATTGTTGTTCTATTATTCCCTTTTTTGAAGAAGTCCCTTGTGGGGCCCAATTGTTCCTATTGAAATTACCTTGTGGGGCCCATTGTTCCATTGTTAAAAGTACCCCATAAGTATGCATGTGTAAGAACACCCAAGTGTGTATACGCCTGCAATCGTGGACCTCCTATTGTTCCTCTTTTGTTTATACCCTAACTTTTTTGCAACAGCTCGCATTGGTTTTGTATGCGTTTTCCAACAGTGGACCTTTCCCAAACCGTGGACCTTTTGTTCTCTTTTGTTATAGGTCCCCTGTTTGAATGTGTACACCAACTCACCCACACATTAACATCTCTTTGTTTGGAAGACAAATCAAAGTCAAGACGGAAACATTAAACAGTAAAATAATATTTCTGTCCATCCAGTATGTCCAGGGTATCCTACACTGTGCCATTGTTGTAAAATGAAGCATACATGTACACATTTGGTAGTTTTTTGTAAACAAGCTAAACATTTCCAAGGACAGGCTACATGTACATGCTCCGCAGACCATATGTGTACGGACCAGCCACAACAGTGCTGTTGTTTTAACGAGCACTATATTTGATTATTTAAATGTCAGGGAAATAACCCTTTTGCTAAGTATGCCCTTTCTTTTAACCAATTTTTAGCACGTAAACAACATTACAATTTTTTGTTTAGCAGTGACAATTTCAAGAGGCAACTCTTTGTAGCAACAGTGGAGTCAATGCTGCCATAAATGTGCTACAAGAGAAGTTGCTTGATGGCATTTATAGCAGAATGCTGTACTCTGGACGCCACCTGTAAAGACCACTTTCACAACATTGACCTGTATGGAGAACTTCAATGAAATTTCTAGACGTCACCTGGGAAGGCCACATTCACAAAATTGACCTGTATGGAGACCTTCCACATATCTCTCACCAAGGAAGGCCACATTCACAACATTGACCTGTATGGAGACCTGCCACATATCTCTCACCAAGGAAGGCCACATTCACAACATTTACCTGTATGGAGACCTGCCATGTATCTCTCACCAAGGAAGGCCACATCCACAACATTGACCTGTATGGAGACCTGCCATGTATCTCTCACCAAGGAAGGCCACATCCACAACATTGACCTGTATGGAGACCTGCC
>JAUELU010000091.1:1727095-1746321 GCA_032357145.1 Evasterias troschelii
ACCCTGATGAGCCCCCCCCCCCCCCCTCCCCGGCGGTCGACCCAGGGTAGCTTATCGAACTTTCCACTCAAACTTGTTGGCAAACGTTTGCAAACGTTGGCCACGTTTACGCAAGTGGAGCGCACCCATATTATTATGGTCTCATAACCTATCATCGAGATATCTTACTTTGATAAATATTTTGTATCAATACAATTTTTTAAATCAATGTTCCTAAAGTTTTATATCAACATATTATATAGGTTCACTGTAAGCAACATTACAACACAAGTATATTCAGTAAATTTCGTTATGCTACATCATTCGTAATAACGATTTATTAATTCATCATTACAAACTAATCATCCGTTTTAAGAACAAAAACAACGAATTATTAATTCGTAATAACGAATTGACAATTCCTTGTCACGAATTAATATTCTGTTGTAACACTAAATATCAAGAATTATTGATTGATCCACCTTCATGGTGCTACTGTCCTGGCCGTATCCGAAGTTATGACTCCGTCGTCTACGGCTATTGCCATTGACTGCAACAACAACTTTGAATTACATATCTTTTCGGCGTTCCGACAGGTAGCCGTAGCCGAATTCATCAAATCAGACACGGCCGTACAGTCGCAACATGGATGTAGGCTAATTGCTAAAGGGGAGGCATAGGCCTATCTTTGGTAATTACTACAAAATTTACCACAAACACTTTAGGCTACAAAAATTATTTTGGGCTGAACAAAGAAAAAACATTTAGAGCGTAGTATAACTAGTCCTGAGCTATCTCCCTATTTTTTCAAAATATTTTGTCGGGGTGCCAGTTAGAAGCCATTCAACCGCAAACTTTGTTCACAACTCAAAATAATTAATTTGTTATAACGGACAATTAATTTGTAATAATGAATTAGTTTCCTGCTGATAATAAATAATGCAGTGACACGATTGGGATTCTGTAACAGACAGTGATTTGGTGTGTAAAAGGTAAGTTATGAGTTATGAAGAAAATTAGTCTGAGTGACAGCGCCCTCTTTTGATTCAACTTCCTTTCAGAGCGATACTAATTTAAAAATTCACCGTTGATTACAAATCCATGGTTGAGTACCATGAGTCTTCCGGCTTCCCTTTATAATTATTCTGATAACAGGCCACAACTTTCTTATTGGATTTATACATGTCACGGCCTAGGTGTACATGAAGAACACCCCCGTATAACTTTGGTATATTCCTACGTTGCATATTCATTTCAAACCTTTTGTTGTTGTAAATATCTCTTTATCATTTAAATCTACGAAGCGCCCCCTACGTTCTAATTTGTATATTTCCCGCCGTTCAATAATCTTGGCGTCATTCTGAAATTGGCCGAACCTTCATCAACATCTTGTTCACCATATTTACAGGTATGAATCTTGACTATTCTATATATCTCTTTGCATCATTTCTTAAATCTTGTAACTCTACCTAAGTACCAATGGGAATTCTAGTTTTTCTTTAAGTCAACACATATTTGTATTATTTAGTGTATTTCTAATCAATTTCCTTACTGTTGACATGAGATATGCGGTTCGCCAACGTGGCGACCGAGAGTTTTATTGTTACTTAAGCATAATTCACTTTCCATTTATACATTTGTAATTATTGTTTAACTTAAGTTTATCGTCATTCTGAAATTGGCCGAACCTTCATCAACATCTTGTTCACCATATTTACAGATTCAATAAACAACCAGATTCAAGAGAGAACTTCTAAGCCAGTTTCCCCGTGCCTATTTAATACAATGACCTCACAACATCTAAATAGTCACATACATAACACGAAAAAGACACTTTCAGTAAATATCTGTGATTTATTTATTTTTTTATTTTTTATTTTTTTTTGGGGGGGTTTCTCACTGTTTTTCTGTTTTAGGAATGATCTATACACTTAACAATTGCACATCTTCACTTGAAAATTATGTAACCAACAATCAGGGCAGTGAAGACACTCATTGTATTTCATTGAATTTGAGTGGGTAGGCTTCATTTCAACAGGCTCATGGTTCGCGGGATATCAGGAACTTGCACATGTCACAATTCAATTTGTAATACAAAAATATTTATTTCATCTGCAAATAACAAAGGCACATGTAAATCTCCACACATTTATTAATATAAGTTCAATGCACTTTTTATTAAAAATACTGTGTGATTTTTGATGTTAATTTGCTGTTGATTGCATACAACGATAACAAATGAAACGCACTTTTTACTGAAAAGAAAACAATCATTTATTTCAGTAAACAACAGGGCGCCCCACTGGATGGCAGCACCTCCACCACACATGTTAATCTTTTGAATATTTTTCTATGTTTCAACTGTCTCTTCATTACCAATTGTTTACTAGTTGAAGAGTTAAAACAGTCTACCGACAGACTGAGAACCCAACTTACAAAATGGACATTGGTGCCCATTTTCGTGTAAATGGTTTGCACATATACTATGCAGAAAGTGACCTCAGGGCACAAGAAAACTGTCTTTCTCTCTGTCTGCACAGATGTGACAAACTGTTGACGCCTTGAATGTTACCTGTGTAAAAGAAATATATGAAAGATTAATAATAGATGTCAGGAAGATGAGCTGATACTGATAAGTTTGTGAAAAACATTTTGTTTATTCAATTTATTCAAGAAAAAAAGGACTCATCTTGTTGTTATGTTTCTTAACATATATCATTGCACTATTTATGTGTCCATAGTGCAATTGTGTCACAAAATAAATGTAAAATGTAGCTGATCATTAATTTTGAATAGCACCCTACTGCAATAAAAGCACAATTGAAAACTAATAACTGAGTTAATTAGGTCAACTCAATGAAATATCTGAACAGGGCACTTGTAATACGATCTCGTAAATTCAAAATCTACATGTAAATATCATTGTTGCTACAATAACGGAAACACAAAATTTCTTAGAAGGCCGGCAACCGTGACAAACAAGCCTTTTTTTAAACGTGTTTTATTTGCATAAATTAATCATTGCCCAGATGCGCTTCCTTTCAGTCAAGACCGGTATTTTATGAATATTCATTGTTATACTGTGATCTCTGGTCATGAAATTGCATGTATAACACTTGCGACAGACGATCTCGCCAACCCAGCCGAGCGGGGTTGTACACGATACAAACGCAACCAACTTCTTCATGAATAATGCATATTGGACCAGTCACATGACAATTTCCAGGATCCAGCAATAATTAAATTTGATATTTTGATTAACTACCACTAACCACCTGTGGATTTTTCTTTACTAGCAATATATCAAATGAAAGCTTGCAACTTCCTTAACCCCACTGAAAAAAAAGCTAAGCTTTTAAAAAATATCAAGCAATTTTGGCGGGTCCAATCGGCCAACGATCGGGCCATACATTTTTAATCATTTGTACATACCTTAGCTACGGTATGAGATTGAGAAACCTGCAACATAAAAATTTGGTTTAAATCGGTCACACAGAGGTGCAGTGCATGCATAGCTTGTGCGATGCAGCTGACAATCAGTGATTACACTGTCATTAAAGTGCAACATGCAACCGAAGCATTCCTAAATTATTACCATGTATACACACACAAACCTGTTTTGGAATAGAAACAAGCCTTGTTTCTTTGTTAAGGGGGAAAATGTCAAACAAAAACCGAAGTGAATAAAGGAAATTAAATGAACAATAATATGAAACAAAAACAAAACTCTTTTATTGTATTGCTCTTCTCTGCAATTTCAGCATATCATAAAAGACTTGCACCTATACAATATATTCCTTAGCACTGGACTAACTGCACTGTAGTTATCTTTAATCCTTTTTATGTTTGAGAAAATGGCTGCAGGCTTTTTTTTCAATGGAATTCTGTCTCATATCTGGTTTTTGAAATTTTCCAAACATGGATATACAGCTTTTTTTAAAATATATTTAAAAGGGAGAAATGTCCTCCCCCCAAAATGTTGTTGACACCCAGGGGAACTGTAGTTCACCCGAACAACCACCTTTTAAAAATTATTACCAAAACTGAAGTTTCAGAAATGACACATACCTGAAACTGTACACTGCCAGTCTATCAGCACTACCAGAAGGAGTCTATAGGGACAAAATTTACAGGAAATCGGTTCAAATTTAATCGATGTTACGTTACTATAACACCTCAAAGGCGGTTGATGAAGGACTTATGGTAATAAAAGGTCCTGTGTATTTAAAAAATGCATTCCTTTAAATTTAGGCTACCTGCCCCCGATTTCACGAAGCGCTGAGACACGTCGTGAACGCAAGATACGATCAGTTACATGTCTTAAGTTGCAATGCGTATAAAAACGATTTCATCAAAGTTACGATGCTTTGGATACGTCACAAGTTCCTTGACTACCAGGAAGAACACGTCGTAAGTTACGACTACCCAAAGGGTCGTCTTAAGAAAGCGATGTTTCATTTGACAATGCGCAAATGCTTGCAAAATGCTTGATATGCTTGATTCAGAATACACAATACCTTCTTGTTAACCTAAGATAATTATGATAACGAGTCGTTATCGTAGTGACTGACTGAAATGTAATAATTTGCACTAGGAACACTTGTATTTACTTTATAAAAATGTAACCCAAAAGATCGACAGAAACTCTTATCAACAACAGTACTTACTTTCAGTAATTTTAGCAGACGACATTTCACTCTCCTGCCATCTTGAATGAACTACATGTACACACGACTGTTTCATGACCAAGTTGTATACAACACAAAACAGCCACATAACTTTAGCAGTTCATCCTCGTCCAAAGGGTTGTTTTATTAAGAGTGAAAATGGTTTTGAGTTGCGACTCGTCGCGCTTACGACAGAATGTAGAACTCGTCGCAGCCGCGACGTGTCTTAGGTGTGCGACGCATCGCAAACCATAAGATGCATCGCTTCTTGCGATGAGTTTCATGAAATCGGGGGCTGTGAGCATAATTGGTCCTCGTGTTGCCATTTAAAGGTTTTTGAGGGTGCATTTTTAGGGTTACAAAATAGCCAATTTCAATATCTGTGGTTAACACCGTGACATGCACAAAAAACAAATAATTTTGACATCTACTTTGGTGTAAAAAGTCACTATGTTCAGATTTGTAAAACTTATTTTAGCTGCTTTTGCTCAAATATTTAAAGTAAGACAATGAAAAAACTTTATGCACAATATTTGAGTAGTTCCGTGCACTTATCTACAGTGTCCGTGAAATGACACATCACAAAATTCACAGTTGCCTGGAAACTGTAAATCACATTTTTTTTCATCTAAAGAGATATTTCGTTGTTCATACATTTGTAGGGAACGAAATTTTTATTAAATATTTTCCAGTGTTAAATTTATTTAAGTGACCTTTACTGTACATTAGGGCCAAAACATACTATAGGCCTTTTCACACTATTGACTTTCAATCCGTGTCAAAACTTACACGGATCAGGGCCGTGTTGAATGGGTAAAATTTAACCCTTTCATTCCCATATACTTTGTACACAGTTACCCCCCATATCCCGTATACTTTTTTAAAGAAGACACAATTTGGATTGTGTTTACCTTAAAATTCATTAAAAAAATAATCTTCATTATTTTTTAACAATATTAAAACACTTTATTTCCCAGAGGATTGTCAACAATTTCATGACCTTTCGTTGACCTCCGTGACCTTAATGACCCCTGAAATCCTGTTAAACCGGAAATAGTTGGCCAAAAGTGATGCAAAACTACAACGTTGCATATACATGTAATGTTTGTATGACTATGACAAAAGTCCCAAATGATTACAAACATCGATGGATTTCGATGATTTTTCATTTCAGTTATAAATATACACACCTGAATACTCTGTTATATCTTTAGGAACCAAAAAGGCTCAGAATTAAACACCACAGATGAAGTAATGCCTTAGTTTTCAAGGAAAAACTCCAAGAGTAGAGGAAATGCTCAACTTGACTGTCGCACAGCTTTACATACGTCGCGCTAAAACAAAAGAGGAAAAGTCCTCTATTCCCGACAGCAAACATTCTCAAAGCACATCAAAAGAGGGCGGCATTCAACAGCTGTGCTGTGCTTTTTTTTTATATTCCTATTGCGTTTATGGTACGACCATGACATATACAAATGTAAAGCGACCGCGCCACCCGGGATATCCCGGGAGCGGGATCTGGTGCGCGTCTACGGAACGCGGGATATCCCGTGAGTGGGACTGAAAGGGTTAAACATGGATACAAACTGCTCCGCTTTCACACCACCTCTGCGGGAAATTAGCCTTTTGGTTACACGTGTAACTTTCGATCCATGTATAGACCCCTTGCATTAGGCCAAAAGCAACAGGGACGCTGTGGTCACAGCTATCGTCCAATGATTTGCCTCCTTTTGCCTCAGTAAGGGCGCTCTTTGGCCTCGGTGGGGGCACTTTTTGAGCGTGTGACCTCATATGCTTAGGGACGCGTCACGACGCAACATGGCGCATCGTGGTGTGTAGTGTCACTAGTGACGCGTATTGACGGTTTGCATTATGCGCTTAATAATTACCATAGTTTGCGGATGGCGCCACGCACTCAACATGGATCGAAAATAAACCCGAAGGTGTTTACACCACGGCTTTCGTCCTGTGTTGATATTTATCGACACGGATCGAGAATTCTCAAACCAACCTCGTTAACCCAACCTCGTTCCCTGGGAGGAGTGATCTCGCAGCGCCATTTTTTCCCAGCATGCCTTTCTCCCTCAAATCCCCTGGAATTGGTTCATTAAAATGTAGAATCTAGCACGTTTTAAATAAGGCCTGTAGGCGATCCGTTCTACGAGCACGTTAGTGTGGTAGCCCGCAAACCGCCGGCATCAAGTCACAGAGAAACTGGTACCCTCTTATTCTTCCTTTGATCTTGTGACATTTCTAACTGCATGTAGTTTAGGGTGACCGTGTAAAAACAAGATTCATTTGAAATCGAAACTAGTCAAAATACTCGCCTTACACGCACTTACCATCAGGTACTAAGCGACCTTCAAGTGTTCGAAAGTTTTCAAAACGCGTGGACGCAAAGTATTCACTTTAGCTATCCAATCAGCGTTATTTTTCTACACATCATCCCTACCTTACCCAGGGGTTAGTAACGAAAGGTATCGATACGATGCGCTGCCCATGGTAGGGAGCCTGTTCTCAACCCACCTCCTGAGCAGGGTTGGTTTTGACGATGATAAAGCGCTCTGTCCGGATCGACACCAATTTGAAAATGATACTAAAGGACCAACAGATGAGATCATTTCAGGATAATATTCCACTAAGGTTAAGGGGTGTCTTCTTTTCAGTTTAACATTGTAAACACTTCTTGAGATTGTTGCCAATGATCAGAGATCTTTAATTCTATTTATTGTTTTTGTCATGTTTGTCACTGGTGCTACAACAAGCTCAACCACATCCGTGAGGCCCATTGATATCTCCCAGGCTGGTTTTCCAGGAGGTGTCTTGGAACCAACTATAAAAAGAAGCAAATTCGGCAGTGTCCGATATTTGTGTGCATTTCTAGCAATCATGGATGAGAGCTTCTGGTGGATAGACCGTGGACAGGTCCGTTTTATTTGCCTTTCATGCTTGATAGAATGATTTAGACCGTCTTGTGTGAAATACTTCTTCGCATTGAGCACATTTAAACAATGTAAGCTCTACTGAGAGAACACCAAATAAATCTTACCTCTTAAATTTCGTAAAGAGGCAATCAATTACGCTAAAGAAAACAGATGAATAAACATATAAACTGTCTAATAAACAATATCTTCACTTTAACTCGGGGAAACCTTTGTTTTGCTTTATTTATATTTATGTTTTCGTTAGATTTTACATTTGGCCCATTAGGTTTTTTTCTTCATCTCTATTTTCTTCTTTATTAATTTTGGGGTATGGTTGTACCACTGCATGCACTTCACTTCAGATTGAGATTGCACATCTACTGGTGTAGGTTCATTCATGCCTGCCGGGCAACCTGTCCATCTCCTACAAGTTGTTGCCTCTCGGGTAAAAACCCAAGGATGTGTTAAACTGTATCCTTGAATGCAGAGTCTACCATCTCAATGCTGTTCAGGAAAGGCGAGAAGGGAGGGTAGCGCTTCAGATGGATCATTGGGTTGGCACCTTCAGTGAGTTGGGCTAGCACGTGAGGCTTCACGGTGTTGTCTTTCACTATTTTCAGTGTAATCATAATTCCATCCAAGGCCCTAGCTGTAGTGGGGTTCTCTGGCAGATGCTTACTCAAACAAGCCTACATTTGTTGAAGTGTCAAGATTTAATAGCGTCAAATACCCTGTTAATGGTTTTGCATGTCATCATCCATCTTGCTGTGGGTTGCTCCTCCTCTTGCCAGCGTCTCTTGCGTTCCAGTCCTCGCATAGGTTGCAACAATTGATCTTGCTGTGGACTTACTGATGTTCAAATTGACAGCAACCTCAATCAATATTTCTCGATCTACTTGGGAAACTACCTAGCGACCACCAGCTGCCATTTCTAGAAATATTCGTGTAAAACTGTAGCAAAAGGTAGTCTTCAAAGTACATTGGAAAATGACTCTAGAGCCAATAAGTGAGTCTTAATTATGCCTTTAACATTCTGAAGGCTTTTCTTTTAATTTAGATTGCAAAAATTACAGAAATGCCTGCCCAAAAATGAACGGGAATGACTAAAAACATCCCTCAAAAAGTCCTGCGAATTTGAATGTTGCTTTGTTGAATTGTTAAGTTTAATTGTTTTATTAAATTGGTTGAGGAGATATGATTTTTGTTTGTAACAAGCTTTGAATTACATTTCTTAAACAATTGCAACACCCTGTGAATTACAAAGCATGTGCTGCCTAGTTTCTAGCGTACTGGGCTAAATCATTCACAAGAACCCTTTGAAGTTGGGTAGTACCTTACAAGTTTTACAAGCAAAGTTATGGATGTTCTGGTGGCTAACAAAGGCTTTCATTGCAACATTGGCTCTCCACCCTGTTATTGCTGAGTCAAAATTCAACCACCTCTATTTGACCAGGAGGTGAATACCTCCTAAATTCTAATGGGCGTAAATGTCAAAATGCAATATGAAAGGGCGCTCAACCAAGGCGCTCTTCCGCTGTAAGTGTAGCCAGGGCTTACAAGGTTTGAAAATTAACGATTTGACACTTCAAACATGGAATTCCCATAAAGTTAAACATAAAGATTGACACATAAAACTAAAGAGGTAGCAACAAAATCAACCATTTTGAACGTTTCAAAATATTTACTAGTACACATAACACTAAGGGAAAACACAAAGGCAAATTTTGACCTAGGGTCAAGCAAGAAAAGGCCTATATATTTTGACATCGACTATTCAAATGTTGCCACAGTCTTGATCTATCAGATGCCCAACTATGAACATGATATCTTTTCAATCGAAATAGCAAATGGTAAACTTTCAACTTTAAAAATGTTGTAATTCAGCACATGATGACGTCATCATAACGTCGTTTAAGGGACAAGTTGCCTTGGATCGGACGTGTTGGTCTATAAAAAGCATTTGTTACTGTTGCATTTGTAACCGTTTGTTATAAAATGTATATGGTTATAGAAAGATGTTGTAAAAGTATAATACAATGATCTACACAAATATGCCTCGAAATTGCATGGTTTTCCTTTCACATCGTCGACTAACATCTGTCGTAGTTGTGAGTTGTTTGCTGGAGTTGTGTCTGTTGGAGTTGTGAGTTGTCCGTCAGAGTTGTGAGCAGGCCGTCCCAGTTGTAAGTTGACTCGGAGTTGTGAGTTGTCTGTTTATTGTTTGTTTTTCAACTGCCAATGCCAAGATGTTTCATACTTCTGTGTTCGTGCTAGGTAACATACACATCCTCACGTGATTAGTGCTTCTATTTTGATTGATATTTTGCTGAATCCTGTGAGTCCTCACCAATAAGATGAATCTCTCTGAATTGTTGTATTCGTTTACCTTCAGGCCTACATGAAATCAAGGAGCCATGTGTTTGATAAATTTTAGCTTGTATCAATAAAACTTGACCAAGGTTTTATTCCGCTATGTTGTCAGATGGCTGATCTGATATTTTGTTTTTATCTACGCCCATATTCAGGATCTTGTTCATGAATTGTAGTAACTGCAGTAGGATGTTGACCTTATAATAACTAGGCCTATCATTAAGCTCGCCATCGTCATGAGAGTTTGCGGACAAACTTTTGAACAATGAGGAAATGTTAAAAAGCTGCTACCATATTCCGGAAGCTGTGAAATTGCTCATTAATGACGTAGCTGGAGACGATGAAAAGATATAAAGAATCCTTATTGGCAGGGCAAAACTTCACCTGTTCGATTACTGTCTGATTTATACTGTGACGGATTTACCAAGTACCTCGGACTAATTTAAACCCCGGTGGTCACCCAGCGAGTGTGGCACTCCTTCGGGAAAACCAAGACCGGTGGTGTAGGCCCGTTTGGCGGAAATGTACCGCCTAATGCACAGGGCTTTTCACTGTACCCTCAGTAAACCTCCGCGGGGACAGACAGAAGAGACCACGGACAAAACAATAACACAGAGGACAAGTAGAAATAGTGTAACCTCCTTTATTGTTACTCAATCACCTCGTTGGAACCTCCTATTAATTACTGATTAAAAGTGCAATACCCTCCAATAATTATAATTAACTGATTGATCTGTAATAGCCTCTGAATCAACTTGCGCTAGCTCCCCCTAGTTCCCAGCTGTCTAATTAATGCGCCTCCTTGTTTGAATCCCTTGTAGCCTCCAAGCTACGAGTGCCCTCCTTGTGTAGTAAGGCAAGTTATACCCGTCCCATACACGGACCAGAACTAATCCCTAGTTCCAAGAAACTAATCACAAGTTTCTTCCTCCGGTATCACACCGTGGTCCCTCTCACTCAAGTAGTCCAACAGTGGCCCACCCTCGAACAGAGGTAGCGCACACTGAAACCTCCTACGTACCTGAGAGCTCTGTCAGCACGTCCGTCCCTGACTAGATCCAAACCAGTTCTGCTGCGTCGTCGTCTATATCTGCATGCGCGACTGCTAACTACTCTAGCGCCCTCGAGAGTCTGGAAACCAACACCAACTACACGCTCATTTGCATTACAAAGCCTCCTTATTTAGTTTACCGACCCGGTAAACAAGTAAAATAACAAAATAAGTTACGCAAATTATTTAACAAGAACACAAATTTATTACCCGAGGTTCCAACTCTACATACATCATGGCGCCTCAACAACTTTTAGTAAGCGCCTCCAAAGTTTATAACACATCGAGTAGACAACACCTCAAACGCCTCAAAACAGACGCCTCCTCTTTAATCTTTATCAAAATGAGGTGAAGTCCTTTTTAATGAAAACCTTTAGAAAAATATAACTTTAAGAAACTTTAGATAAATAACAACAATAGAAAACTTTGGATAAATATGGAACTCATTAAACAACTTGGCAAGACTCTACCCTAAAAACCCTAGATGCTGCTGCCCTTGAAGTCATTGTCAAACTCAACGTCGTACACTCGATGCTGCTTGATCTTCTCGACCTTCTTTCCCTCGTCGTTGTAGCGGATGGTCGTGGTGTCCTCCACAATCTTTGTCACCCTTCTCATCACGGCTGGCAGCTGAATGGGTTGGGCAGGCACCATAACTGGTGAGGACACAGGTTCCACTTCTGGGGATGTTCCAGCCTCGTCTTCACTGTCCTCCTCTTGAGGCACCATCCTCCTCAGCATTCCGAGTGGCTTGCCTCCAATAACCACAGGTTTGGGCACATCTCCGGTCTCTCCAAACACAGACATCGGGGGACACAGGGGACACAGATATCACTGTTGGCGTCTGGGGCGGTGCTTGAAAGGAGAGCTCCATTGGAGCTTCCACCTGGCTGATTGAGGACACGGTAGCAGGCGCTGCACGGCGGCGTCTAACACCAACACCAACTACACGCTCATTTGCGTTACAATACCTTTGTATAAGGGTGGGGGCCAATCTTCAGTTATTATATATAAAATTGTTGTCTTTCTCTTAACTAGCACTTCTCTTTCACTGATTTGTGTTTCCTCCAGGCATCAAAAATGAAGTGTAATGTTTTCACCTGCCGATAGCATGCACACGGCCGCATCAGATACAAAATAAGACTTTTAGTCATTTATTTAAAACCGCGTGTGCGCGATGTAATGTACGCATCTCGAAAGTTCAAGGCTTGTTTGCATTAAAGATAAATATGAAGCTCCTCAGATTGGTTGAAGTCATTATGCTAATAGCTTTTTGAAGGGGGTATCTTATGACAATATTTTTGTTAACTTGAGGTCAAAAGGCAACTAATAATCTGGTGCAAAGTTTACACATGTCGTTTCCTCCGAGCTTGTCGAAAGAACAATGAATGGCAATGCTTTAACACTGTCATATAGTTGTATTAAGGATGTTGGCCTATAAAAGGCAGAGCTGGTGAGAATAAAACTCATTTTTCCTTAAGGTGGGACCAAAGACGTGAAACTAATCTCCTGTGTCTTAATTAATTCGTCGGTGTGTTTACGATCCGGCAAAATAGCCAAATTACGTGAAATTTTCGATTTTCTCTTCTTTTCATATTTTGAAAGTAGTGTTTCAATTGTATCTTTCCATAAAATTTCAACCCTGGAAAAGCTACATTTGTTGTGATATCATGAATATCTGGAAGGCGGAAACATCCGAATGTACACCTTTGCTAAAAAATTTGATTTTATGAAGCGACAAAACATTGTGTCACCGGTTCGTAAAACCCACTCGCCTTGTATTATGCGCCCGCTGTGTACTTGGTTGGAATTTACAAAGCGACACTACATTATGTCACCGGTTCGTAAAACCTACTCGCCACGTATCTATGCGCACCCTGTGTACTTGGTTGGAATTTACGAAGCGACACTACATTATGTCACCGGTTCGTAAAACCCACTCGCCACGTATCTATGCGCACCCTGTGTACTTGGCGAACTGACCTAGTTGTAGTGTTGTCCCTAGCTACGCGGTGTGTTTATGCCATGGCCGCCATGTTTATGATTGTTTTTGTTCCTTTCTTCACGAGGCTAACATCTGCAGAACTTCCCCGTTAAAAGTAAGTAAATGTTCACAGTTCATTGTGTGAAACGTTCCAAGATTAGACACAGATATTTACGCCCAACGTCAATTTTCACCCAACTATACTTGGACTGGTCCAATTAATGCGGCACCGTACGAAATGAATGGATGGTCCATGACCCATTTTGGGATGTAATCCAATCGGACACAATCTTCCATTGGGATGTGGGGGGGTGCAAAACGAAATGTATTAATGCATTGCTAAGTATAATTATAATTTAAATAAGTATAATAATGGGCTTACAATGCATGCATATTAGTAGGATAACCATGGGGGAAGATTTCCTTCCTCCATGGTATAAACCATGGAGGAAGGAAAGTGTGGCTTGCCAACAATACAATATAATTTGCCTATTTGTGTCATTATTAATGTCAGAGCCATTAAACCCTCATTATTAATGATTATTTCACAAGGTTTATCTGCATAGTGTTTTCAAGAGTAATTATTATTTTAACAGTAACACGACTAGGTTGAGAAACTTTCATTTAATAATATTGACTCTCACTCAGTCATACAATAATCTTACTTAAGATAGGTCTTGATGAAAAATGACAGCAGTCACTCAGTCCATTGAGGAAGTCCATTGATGCTCAGTCATCAATAATTGGGGAGTTGAATATTTTAGGCTCACTGTTGAAGAACATTTGAATTTACTTTTTATCAAACTGAGTGCACAAAAAGTATTTATTATGATTTTGAATTGAAAACATTTATTTGCTAAACAATGAGTTTCAACAAAGTCAAAAATATGTCAGTGGTTTGTTTGTTCTCTATGGGGGCTGGAAGTAATAATCCATTTATTTTTAAAATTTACAGATTGTTCGTTAAAGTTAAGGTACATTACTGAGTTCAAGAATCAAGAATGGGTGAAAGAGGTAAGGGTTTCTCTTACATCTTAGCATGTTTTGTTTTGGTCCTTGAATTTGCAAATAATTGATCTTTGCAATTCCCGACTTGAGACAATATTAGTTATTACTCAATATTATATGAATCATCAGTATAAACAAGATTGCCTCTTTAGAGTCGAGTTGTGTTGGCCTACATATTTTTCTATGTTTCCAAACAATTAAATAAATAGATGATGTTGATGTGGTCGTTAAATGGAAGAAAGATGGTTCACTCAACATAGTGAATGTAAATGATCTCCACATACCCTCCAAGAGACCTCTACATAAAGGAACAAGTGTCAAAATGAAGAGCAAGGCAAGTTGGTGGAAGGGAAGAATCATTCAAGTATTACCAAAGACCACAGTAATGGAGAGTAATGAGAGTGATGACAGTGATGACAGTGAAGATGATGTATCTTTAGCATTTATTGGTAAGTAGATATAATATTGAGTAATAACTAATATTGTCTCAAGTCGGGAATTACAAAGTGTGTTACTGGATGCAATGTAAACATGTTTTTTTTAAGGTTTTTATACACATTATCCACTCAATAATTTAGTGTGTACTTTTGGGGTATAATTTACTGATTACTTTTAATGTTCCACCTTCTCTCAATCTCATGCCCTATTTAAGACTGTAGATGTAGACTGTAGACTGTAACTGTAAATTCAATGTGATTTTTCCTTTGGCAGCAACACTGAATGTTTTTAATTCTCCCAGCAATGTTTACAGGTTTCTTGTCTAAATCGTTAAACATAAAAGTAATAACCATATATTACTTTGAAAGCAACCATGGCCAAAGTGAGGGCGATAGCATGCACTCAGTGATTGAGCAAAACCTGGCCCGTACAAAAGAAGTTTTCCATCCATGTCAACTATCTAACATAATAGAGGATGCTAGACACAACCCTTGCCCCTATGTTGTCGGACATGTAAAAAACCTCTGACATAGTAGACTGGAAGTAATACGGACAAGCCATGGGCATTCTCAAATGCAGGGAAGCGGGTGATGATGGTAGTTCCATCGACTGGACAAAAGTGAAACGGATCAAAATTCACAAAGATCGGGCCAATCTATCTATATACTAATGCGAGTAAGGTGTCTGTTTGTGTAAGAAAAACTCCCAGGTGCCTGTATGGATCGAGCTGAAAGTTGTTGTAAGGCCCCTTTTCGGTCCGGTGATCATACTAAGGGGGTACGATTTTTTATTTTCTTCTTATTTCAAAAATGGATCTATTTCACATATTTTATTGAAAGAGGATGAAATACGACAACATGCGCGACAAAAACAACATTCACGTGCGGTGGATCACGTGCAGCACGCAGTATTTTTGTCCCAGGAGAGATGTGGTGCGGTGCACACACACATGAACGTAGGTAAAACACACCCTAAGTGGCCTCATCTGTCTTGGGGAAAATAAATACGTGTGCAGCACCAAAACCTGGCCATTAACCTGGCCTGGCAGCCAAGCCAGCCGTAAACCCAGCCGCTTCCAGCACGGAGTGGTTGTACGGTAAGTAGATTTCCTGACATTAATTAATTGAACGTAGTATAACAACCCATTTCCACCTCCAGTTAAACACTCAAGACATTTCAATTTTCACCTGAAGTGTATTTTAATTTTTACAGTTTTCGTTGAACAAATTCATACAGATGGTGATTCGACCAGGAAGGAAAAAATTGAGGTCGATACGTAATTACGTTCGTATTCCTCCATGTTAGACGAAGATTGGTGCCCTGGCCCACATTTACTTCTATCCATTAAAGCCACTGGACACTATTGGTAATTGTCAAAGACCAGTCTTCTCACTTGGTGTATCTCAACATATGCACAAAATAACAAACCTGTGAAAAATTGAACTCAATTGGTCGTCGAAGTTCCGAGATAATAATGGCAGAAAAACACCCTTGTCACACAAAGTTGCGTGCTTTCAGATGCTTGATTTTGGGACCTCAAAATCTAATTCTGAGGTCTCGTAATCAAATTCGTGGAAAATAACTTTTAGTAATTACCAATAGTGTCAATTGCCTTCAAAAACTATGTTACATCAGATGTATGAATATGATGAATGATCATACCCAAAGTGATATAGCCATCTTTTTTCTTTTTATTTTAGGGAATTATGTGCAATACAAATCTTTTTACTCCAACTTGCACTTTGTTTTATTGCATTTAGGTCTTGAGTTGTCCCAACTGGGTCGCTCGCTATACTCTCTTTTTGTTGTTGATATACTGATTATGCACAGATGCAAAATTTTAGTATTTAATTAGCATGACCATCCACGTTTAGGTTCAGACATTTCTGTGGACAGTAACCTGGTTATTTCAATAAACTTTTTTTCAGCCCCCTTTAAGTAACTGATTGGATCTTGTTGCACAAGGAAACTTAATTTGGCATTATTAACATATGACGTTTTTGTTATTTGTTTACCTCAAATTTCAGGCCTGACCTACTGCTGTTTCAAGTACCTACAAGTTTCGGAGGATTCCAATTCCATCAGGAGGTACAGTGACTAGTATCTTGCGGTATCTTCCTGATGTTGTAACCCGGCCAGATTTATGTGGGTGTGTGTAATGGTATCCTGTTCAAGAATGATGCAGCCACAGATGCGGTCCATCTGTCACTACGCTAAACGTGGATGGATTTGACGCTCTTGTGAAAAAAACGTGACATTTTGTTTGGCTCTTTTCTCAGCATAGACATTGTATTCAGCTCAAACCTTCACTTGTGACTTTTCTTTCCTTATAATTTTGCCTATAAATAAGCCTTACATAGACAAAACCCAACTTATGACCCTACCTTTTGGGTAATTTATTGTTTAATAACGTTGTAACAAAATACTGTTAGTTGTTATAGTTGGTATTACAGTCGACAACAATAGTTGTAGGCATGATTGACGTTTTGTGTGATCAACTGGTATTAAATAATAATCTGTGACAATTTGTGTGAGTCAGGAGAAAATATTGAAAAGCCCTGCTCACATTTCAACACGTAAATACATTGTCATTATTTTAGGTTCTAACAACCGAAATCACTAGCTGAAACTACGTTTGTTTTAAGGTTTTCAGATACAGTTTTCTTTATGAATTTATATTTCACAGAAAAAAGGTTCAAGTGTCGACTTGCATAAAGTTTTTAGTATGTTAAATAACTTAAAGATATTAAAAGAAAACGCAATGTCATTGTGAATTTAAGATAACGAAAAATATGTGTAAGAAATGCATGCAGCTGAAAGAAGAAACTTATATTTAAATAAATGTTTCCGTAAAAAAAGAAAATCAAATATGAAAGAGTTGTCATTTTGGTGGTAAACAATTATTAAAATTAATTAATTGACCATAGGTTCCCTCACTACAAACGTAAACTATAGTTATCTACTCATGGAGGTAGAATGCTTATACCTTCGGAGGAATGGAATAATGCTTTAAAAAGATGTGTGGCGGTAGGACTGTTTGCTAAAGTGAAAGTTTTGTAAAACCAAAAAATTGTACCAACGTTGGTTTTTCCTCTTGGTAATTAGATGACTGATGTAAAAACAAATTTAAACAAAAACAAAAACAACCTTTTAAACAACGATGAAACAATTTACCAGCAATAACTCGTGTACATAACGTTCTCACGAGATAGTTAAACACCACAATGTTTACCCAACAACGATGACGGTCATGCATACGCAGCAAATTAAAAGAAGCACTTTCTTACCCGAGGCATTGACTGGTAAAAACTTTCAAATACCTGAAAAAAATACTTCAAACTCGCCTTAATAATACACGCGCAGGGTTCATAAAAAGGTTCGATTGTGTTTGTTACTATTTTGAGCATGGCAGTAATTTTCGGTCCAAAATCTGTGCTAAACCTTCATCCAACCATCGTGTTTGACAGACTAAGAGTCACAAACTTACAATTATTTACAAAACTAGTGAACAAATGTAACATGGTTTGGGGTTGGACAGTCCATATTACCTCCCCGGGGTATCGGAAAATCCAGGATATATATTCATTTCCCCATAAATTCCTCTTTATTTTGTTTTTTAATCAAGTTTTGTTTCCTGCGTTCAAAACACAACAACTTACTATAACAGGAAACTAACAGCCTCGTGAAAGGCCTCCGAATAATAATATTAATAACACATTGACATATAAAATCCGGCCCGTATGACTATAGTGAGTTTGTTTGTTTATTTGTCCTCGAAAAGATACTTCCTTCCTCTGTGGTTCGACCCCGGGTTCAACCATAGATCAAGGACCAGCCCAACCGTCATTGGCGTTGCGACCGAAAAAGTTGTGAGGTGGGGTTTTGTTTGTGTTTTTTGTGTCACAACAAAAATTTCATTGACCTCCAAACAATTTGTCGGAAAATGATATGTCGGAAAACTATATTATTGAATATAAAGCAGTTTGCCGGCCCACGATATGTACAGGTTCCCTTTTTAACAAAAAATAGTTAGTGGCCTGTGACGTTTCGACCTTAGCAGAGTCTTTCTCGAAGGCTAAATGACAACACAACACACATAAATAAACATAGGCCCTATTGAAGGTTACCGTCGTGTACCCATTGCATTACCATGTAGGCCTACCTGTTGGACAAGAAATAAAAGTTGTGTTTAGTTGTGGTCCTTTCTCTATGGTTAGAACATGTTGCAAGCATTAAAATACTATTCAAAGATCGACATCAGATAAAATATGGTATAGAATAATACGGTGAAAGTGGTGTGTTTTTGTTTTCTTTGGTTGGTTTGTATATCTTGTTCAATTTTTACATTTTAATGTTTTACTGTTGCTGTACAATTGGAATTTAAATTTCATGTATTTTTTTTATACCTGATGAATAAAACAATTCAATTCAATTCTGTCAGTTTTGTGTTTTGACTTACATTTTAAATATAGGCCTACCAAGAGTTTATACTCCCAAATACAATCCATAACGAAAAACGAACTTCGACCCTACCTCTTGAGGACCCTCTATGGGAAAAAAAAGAAAAATTTATATATATATATATATATTTTTTTTTTTACATTGACCAATGACTTTATAAAATAAATCCATGGTTCCGGTGTTGCAGTTAACTTTGTCCCCCGGAGACCTTTCCCCTCATAATAATGGGACTTTAACCCTTTCAGCCCCAAGGGAGACTATAATCGCCTGTGCACTATACCCTGCTTCAGCCCCAAGGGCGACTATAGTCGCCCAAGATAACACACAACAAAGCACTCAAGTCT
>JAUELU010000091.1:1816863-1831759 GCA_032357145.1 Evasterias troschelii
TACTGTTAGTAACATTATATGAACACATTTAGTATTCTGATTCGTCAACAATGCGATCGCAAATTCCTCCGAGTTCGGCCCCCATGTTTACCGTTTCTTTCCTCGTCTCGATCCACATACATGCTCCATTTAGTCTGAACCAATCTGGAGCTCACCATAGCCCCTTCACATCTCGAGACCACTTCACCCCGACTGAACCGAAACCGCGGATTGAAACTCGGTTTCCGGTCATATGAGTATCAAGCTCCTTAAAGGGAGGATTCATCGTTGGTTTTTGAGGGAGAGAAAATTCATTTTCATTCCATAATATTGCTACAATCGATGTCAGCAAAGTTGGTTTGAGAGCTTCAGATCTTTCTCGACTTTTACAGCTATACCGATAGAAGTCGTTCACTTGAGATGGTACTGATATATGAACTTTACAATCAGTGAGCTTTCAGGTTAAAACTAAACCACCCAATTTATCAAAGCTGTGCTTCATCTTTAAGTGATGCCTAAAGCCTCCCCCCCACTCAATTGCTCTTTGGATGGCGTCTTGTCATCGGTGTACTTTTGGCGGAGACGGATGAAGCCATTTGGGAAGACCGCCCGAGCATTTGATGTTGCCACTCCCCCTTCTTGTCCCTGAGTACTCCTTACAATCAGCGCCAAAATATATCCTGTCTTCTTGTTTCTAGTTTATTTTTTGTCTTGTTCGCTATTTAACGTCTAATGTAGTATAACCAACCAAAAAATCCAGTTAGATTCCCTTAAAATGGGACATACATGCTGGTGGAAAGTATTCTTTTAAGCCGTCTAATCTTTGAGTAACACCAACTAGTCTTTCCCAAAATTTGAACTGAACGAGGGATACATGTTTCCAAATAAACAGCGTCGGTTGACGTGTTTTGCCGTCTTCATAAACTTGCGACCAGTCACGCGCGTGTTTCTAGTAAACCAATCGGATAAGGACGGGTTTCTGGTAGTGTAAAGTTTTAGCCACACTCTCAGTGTTTTTGGCTAATTGCATCGGTTAGGCTATTATTGTTACAGCTCAAGTGATCCCACTTCCTGCAAAAGTGTTGTGTGTTTTCTCATTCGTTAAAACATTCATTTTCCTTCTTTGAACACCTCATTCAAAAACATGTATTAAATGTCGACTGTTTGAGTAGATGCAGCTGCATTGCACTCGTGCACGGACAAGGTATCGTGCCTCACTCACCAAGATACCCTCCAATAAGCTAGGGTTACGGAACAGGCTGTGGTAATGTGGCATCTTTAACCCTGGGGATGAGGTTGCATTTCATTCACCTCGCTCTGGGCTCCATCCATTAACGTCAGGGATAGTCAATCCACGGCTTGGCCCTGCACTACACATTCAAATTACTGTGAGGTAATCCCGGATTACCAATTTGACAACAGTTCTTGTAACTCGCAGTTGATTAAAAATGGGAACAGACCATTTCCCTCCCAGCCTTGGATTGTATAATTGTATAATTGACATCGAGTGGAGGGAGAACTGTAGCACCACACACCTTAAATATTCCGCCATCAGTTTGTTGTGTTCCCTATAATACACTCAACAGCACTCGTTGACACTGATCTCACTTCATATCACACATTAATGGCAAGACTATAATCCCCAACCCAACCCAGTCTCGATGTACATGTCTAGGTTTGAATAAGGGAAACAAATAATTAATGGTTGTAGGCACCAAAAAGAAACATGTGTACAAAAACACAAAAGTGTGAAAAACAGACGTCGTTGTTTTGTTGTTGTTTATTTTGTTTTTACATGTGGTGTATAGCACACAGACAAAAGCCTTTCAGTCAAAAAGTTTGAACTACAACAGTATTTTTTATGAAAGTCACTGACCGTGGTCGGTGTTTGCATGGCAGCTACATACAATGCTTGTAAGTTGTAATGGGATATGCATAATAGTCAGTACACGCTCCCCCTCCCTCACAAGTTGACTGTTATAATAGGTCAGGTTACCATTTGTATCATTGATTCACAAGAAATTGTTTTGGTCGTTGTACTTTTATCCCAGTGTCCAGACTCGGCCGAGGAGACGCTGAAAGATTCGATCATCGGTCGTTGGCCACAAAACCCAACAGCAGACCAGTTTAACGTGTTTTTCTTCTTCAAATAACCCTTTCAAAGTCAACATCGATTATAAAATTGTGCAGATGATAATCGAATAAAGTGGAGGGGACACACTTGCCAGTTCCACTCTTGGCAGTTTGAATAATTTAATATAGACGTTTTGTTTGTGCGGTTTTATAAATTATTTCTTTATCGAATAATATGACAATTTACATCTACGGAAGCAGGTCAGTGACTTATATAGGGCTGTTGACAGAAGGTATACTTAAAACACAAAATAAGTATTTAGTGTTATCCACTCTACATTTTGGCGCAAAAGAGACGATGAATATTCGCTTACTATTATCATGGGAGCAACTTGACTCTAGTTGATGTGAAGTACAGACATTAACTAAGTTCTGAGTAATGTATGGCTGCTGTAAACGTGATTTGTTTAAACGCTCGGGGAGACCATTACATACAGCCGCACCGTAAACAACTTGATCAATCTCTCAAGGTACAATTAAAACAGGATCTTACAAAAAAAGTATAACCGCGTTCGAGAAGTTGGCTGTATTGTGCTTTGCTGTCTGAGACCCGTAGGACACCAGACATAGGCCAAGGGGTGTTTTTTATTTAATGTACACACATGGGGGCGCCCTATTTTTTCAACCATGTATCAACACACTGGCTGGTGACCCGCTTTTGTAACTTTCAAACGGTAAGCAAACTTGTTTGGTTAAAGGGAAGGTAATCGTTCGGTAATCACTCTTAAAATTAATGGCAACACAAACTTACTTGGTTAGAAGTACAGCAGCTTTTATATAAGTAATGTTGTTATGTGAAATTAGATCAGGTTTTATGCACCCAAATTTGAATCTGAGAAACCTTTCTATCAGAAACGTTTCTCAGATTGTATATTCCTATAGGGTTTATTCTTCCTGCATGGACATTATTCGCTCCGGTTTTTCGGTGATATCTCTAAAACTCAACCACCCTTGGAAGTGACATTTTCACAGGTTAGTTTTATTGTAGGCCTATATATCTACATTATAGGATTAAAACAATCGAACATAGTTCCAAAAACCAAAGGTATACTTTGCCTTTAAATAGCTCTATAAAATTTGTCCCTGAAAGAAACTTGCCCGACAACAATAAACTGCCTGATGTTATGGGTTTGCCCTCTAAAAACACAAATCAATAGATCCCGTAAAAATTATCCTTCTTAGTGGTTACGGGTTGGTTTTTAAATATGTTTTAACCGTTATGCTCGCTCTAACATTTTCAGTTAGTTACATGTTTTGAAGTGAATTGACTCATCATATTAATCCATTGAAATGATGATTTTATAATGTGTTGGTTTTGTGGGTTGATGGATTGGACGGAGGTAAGAGCCATGAGCGAGTGCTCATCTTCATTCGCCAACTTCAATCACTCTTGAGCCCTGTAATCCGTAGGTAGTGATACTAAGTAGTTAAGAGTCCGCGGTATCTGATGTCAATCACCATCTCAATGATGCAGGAACGGAAAGTAACATATTGAGGAAGTCTATACTGCCGAGGGTTAACTGTTACATCTAATTTATATAATATACAAAAAAAGTTCCCTGCCCGTATGAACAAATTAATACATTGGGTATGGCTTTTCAAAGACACATGTTTCAGACACATTCATTTAATCTCTAAACTTGGCAAATTTGGTGCGTTTGTCCGACGGGCAATGGTTCGAGCGCTCACACCCTTAAGGGTTTATACATATAAGGAGTGTATACGCAGGGAGAAAATTGGCAAATTCAGTGAAGCAAGTTGGAGAGAAATATCAGACAAATTGAGTTACTTAGAAGTCAAACAACGGTGTCGCTGAGTTTAACGGCCGATTGTTGACGTTGAGTTGCCCTTAGTAAATTAAAATAGACGACAAACATTGGCAGCTAAGCTGTGGGCGTACCCCCAAAAATGCCACTTTCATTTAACGGATAGAAACTTTTTAAAACTAAGTTAGCTTTGACAGTTTGCCAAATTATTGATGGAAACGTGATACAGCATTGTTGTGATTAGACAGTTGTTTGATAGTTAGCCTGTTTGTTGTTTGCCTGTGGTTTTTGTTTAAAATTACGTTGTTTGTCTCAGTGGCTACGTCAATCAGACTAGCCTGGTCATAAAACGGTCTCGTTCATGGCTTGAAATTGATAAATGGAGAACAGTACGTTTATTTCTTCTCTTAAGTGGAGTCAAACAACTCCATTTATTCAGTCTCAAATGACATAACAATTAATCTTTTAAAGAACAGCTTGTCTTAAATAACAATGATTGATGAGTATACACAGATTGAAGAGATATCACACACAATTATTAAAGTATAAGACAAATCAATCTAAACACCTTGTAAAAGGGAAAGCTCAGCCATCATTTTAATTTGTATTCAATAAAAACATACAACACTACACGAGTCCACATTGCTATCAACCTAAAAGTTGCTAAAAGATATAAAATCTGTTTTTCAAAAACTTCGGGAACGAAATTAAATTACCTTGTTTACAGTGTAACAATATATCCTCAGGCTGGCAATTTGACGCAGGTAAGAATTTGTTCAGACGGTCAAGTGTCCTCCATGACATGACGTACCGTTGGGGTTCTCAAAAAGAGTAATTACTAGCACGCTAGGGAGTCTTTTCTCTTTGGGGAAACTCTACGTCACATTGAATAAAACAAAACGGAAAGTAACGCACAATTGATTGAGCCAGAACCTTAAGATTTTTAATCAAATCGCGTAACGCAAGGGAGTTAAATAAGTAATTGGAGTTGAACATTGTCCTTATTAGCCGGTTTGAAAATCGTTGCGCACTGATGGCGCATAGTGACAAGACGAGGTCAAAACTCCCGACCAGTATACCTATATGCTAAGACGGTTTACCTGTTTCACCAGCATACACGTAGATCACTGCATGCCCGGAATTACACGGCGGCCGCGGACGCCACGGATGCTCTGTTGCCCCAGTCTTGGCATCGGTGCCCCAAGTGCAAAAGTTTCCCGTAGACTTAAGGAATATTAGATGGGAGTACCTTTGGAAAAGGAAAATGGCCTAGCCCTCTCAAATATGAAATTCCAGGCCTGCCATTGTCAGATAGCAAGTATAGTAGGCCTACATTTAACATTGTTGTTACCAAACTAACAGCATTGTGACCCAGCATCCTGAAGGGGTTGATGCTGGAAGTACAATCATTTCCTTGGTGACAGAGTTGATTTTTGCGGAGTTTTATCTCAAGAGACAATGCTGATGTGTTGTGCGAGATAGCGTCCCTTTATCAGAATCGTGATCAGTTATTCATGATCGGTGTACGACTTCACCCAGTTTGACCCGACCCGTCGGGTCAACGCAACGACCTGGAACCAGATATAGGTCAATTCTGACGCGGGACTTTATGGTGTGAAATTATTATCTTACGAGTTGCCCTACAGTTACCCTGCAGCAAATCTCTCCTTCAATACAAATCGTATACGTACTACTTGAAACCCACATATTGCTTCAGCAGACAAACGAAAGTCACTTAGAAATGGTCACTTCATAATATTAGGGTTTCAAACAAGCACAAACATCTTCAGTTAACAAAGTAATACAATTACTTTCCGCCATCGTTGTCATTTATCGAGACAAGTCGAGAAAACAAAATATGTAACATTTCACGGTTAAGTGTCTCCTCCCTACCGATTCGCCCTGAGGTTATTGACTCCTTAGTCAGTCAATAGCTCAAAATATTGGTTTGTATTTCGAGTCCCTGCTCTGGTAATTGAGTTAATGCCTCTCTACGGGCCTCCCGTGTTACACGTCTGGGAAATGAGCAAGGAGAAACGGCAGTGCTATCAACCGTGTGGAGATGGTTCTGTCTCATGGCAATAGCACACACAGTGTGTGGGTGGGTGGGTGGGTCAGGAGGTTCATGTTAAAGGGATTGGGCGATTTGGGCTATACAACGCGTTTGCCATGAAATGAATATAGTTGGAAAGATGTTTGAAAAGTAGAATAAAATGATTCACACAAATACCCCTCGAAATTGTCTGATTCTCTTTTACTTCGTGAACTAACACGATATGCCACTTTGTAGAAACACATTTTTGACTGAGAGACTTCCTTGAGAAACATTGTTTGTTTGAAAACATTATGTTCTGATGAGCCCCTTGTTGTTGTAAATTAACATCGATACACAAACGGCCATAAAAATATATATATTTTTTTCTCCATAGTCAGGTTGTCGTAATTACTTTCCTCCACGATATAGGCCTAGTGAATCGCTTTGCAAACACTGTGTTTTCGTGAATGGAGGTGCCTAAAAGTGAAAGAGAAGGTTATCTTATTAACATTATTTGTTTCCTGTATTTTTGTAATGTGTGTATATAATGTTAAGATATTTTATATACTGCAAACTAAGTTCCATCATCCAAGCTCATTTCATTCTCTAACCTCTGCTAGTGCTTAGTCACACCTTAAAACGTTTAGTGTTTGAAATGGGGCATGGTGTACCTCTGGGGGGTACTTTTCTGTACATTCCAAGAGGAAAAGAGTTTGTTGAAATCAGGAAACATTGGGGGGGGGGGGGTGACACCCTCCGCCACATATCGGGATACACCTGAAACGAGATATCTTCAAGTGGGCTTTCAAATAAACATTTGACAAAAATGTGAAATACATAAACACTCCCGAATTTCTGTAAAAGAGCTGATCCTAGCTATAACTGCACCTCCCTGGCCCGGAGCAACCATTCCCCCTTCGGAAACCCAACCTGCTCTCACGCCTCCATCTATTGAAATTGTAAGCTAATATTCCCGTTTAAATTTATTCTTAGGTTTCAGCCATTCTATACCATTACCAGGCCAGCCCTGTTTTCTCCACAGACCCAAGAAGTAACTGAATCATGTAGTGGGATGACGCTAGTAAGAGGCATGACCCTAATTCCCGTGCAGTGATCCTCTTGCATCCCTCATGGGAATCTATCCTGGGCTGGTTATACACGATCATATTTTCCAATTGGGGGTAAAAGGGCAAATACGACTTTTACGAAGTTATGAATTACATAACGAAGTGCATTATGATTATTGATTTTAGGACACTTTCAGGAAGAGTACTTCATCATCCAGGTTTGTCTCTATCACCCTTTTCTATGATCCTAATTGAAGATCACTGTACTTTTTGGGTCGTATTTCAACTCATAAAAACTATAACTGCTGCGCGTGAACTTTCAGGTAGGCCTAGTGGTAATTTCATCTTTTATATCATTTTAAATACTGTGTTATTGTGAATACCCCCTGCCATCCTACAAGTATAGAGAAAGGAAGCATTTAAAGCTGAAAAGCCTACCTTTCAGGAACATTAACAAGTAAAGTGATCAACCACAAAAGAAACTGAATTGGGAAACCACAAATTAGTTAAATAAATCAATATTCACAAAGTTATAATGTTTAAAAAATGTTCATATTATTTCAACTTCAGTTTTGTTTTTAGAAACAGGCCGCGGAAAACGTGTTAATTTCACCAATTTCATACTTTAACTGAAAATGGATCGCTAGATGCTGTATAAACGTAAGAGCAACGTCATAGTGCTCCACAAGTTAATTTATTGAAACAACATTGTTATTCTTATTGAAGACATCGTGAACTTCTTTGTGCTTTTGCCGATAATGACCTGCACTATTTCCATTGCAGAATCATCCCAAGAATTTGACTTCAAAGATTTTCTTGAATATTGTCACCAGAATTCCAAACGGAAGCCTGAACTGAAGTGAAGAGTGACACATATTACGGACGATACATTCATCTCAATATAAGCCCCTAAACATTCCTCTGTCTTAATTGCATCACAATATCAAAAGGTATGTTCCCGATGTCGTTTAATACCACCGTAACAAATCCGGGGCAATGACAAGTTGGCAGACATTCCTTCTTTACCCGAAGTGTCAATTGAAAACCAATAGCTGTCTTCCTTAAAGTGAAGATGCAACTCTGGTTTAGGGAAGAGTAAACGCCTCCTCCGGTGAAAAAAAAAATAAAAAATTAAGCAAATGCAGAACAAGTATTTTAATCAAATGACGATCAAGAACTATTTATAAATTTACTTATGTATTGATTGATTGGTTGATTTATTTATTGTTCTAATTTATCATGAACCCACATGCTTTAGATTCATACTCCATACAATCTTTGGATGTTGCCAAAGCTGAAGGAAAAGGTGTTATTCAGATTTGTTTCATAAAAAAAAAAAATAATGGTTATTAAACCTTAAGTTAAATTCTTGTTATCGATAACGAGAGCAAGATGCGCCTCCAAGCGGAATACACAATACGAAGAGAAATCAATATGCCATCTATCTATTAGCCCTATGAACATTCCAGTTCCGTAACTACATAATGATTGTAGAATGTTCATTTTATTGGCTACTAATTCCAACTTGACTCTAGGAGACAGTCTTGCGACAGCTGTGGAACACTTGCTGTCCTCACTGATCCTTTTCGCTGAGTAGATATCCACCCCCTCCCCTCCCCACGGAGCACACTGTCCACTAAATGCTCAAAGGTGTGATACATTAGCAATGAACGAAAACAGCAACAACAAATCAAACAAATAAAACAAACAAACAAACAAACAAACAAAAACCTATCCTCTGAAATACTAAATGCCCGATTGGCAGAAATTGTCTTCAAAACGCAATTCTTATTTCGATTGACACATCAATCTTTCTCCAGCCACAAATTTCCGTACAACAGACCCACCGTAGCTCGGCATTTTCCTCTGAAACGAGATCACTTGATTTCGTCTTAAGATCACAGATAGTTTGCATTATGTGCTTATAAACACGGAAATTTCTTCCTCCAAATCAATCAAGTATCTTTACTTTAAGTAGCCTATGTTATGTCATGCGGTATACATTTAATGTCCCATCAATCATTATTAAGAGACAACTGCGTTGAGATCTTGACATTCCTGAACCTCTCTTCATTTCCAGTTCTAGATACCGGAAAGACCACGTGGGTAATGAAATCAATTTGAACAATTTATGTTGGAAACGAACAGCGTGTAGTATTTTCATTATAAACCAATGCCCAATACTGCAGTGACACCAGTCTTGAGGCAATTTTTAGTAGGTCCGTGATAATTGCACGTGAACTGTAGATTATAATTTTTATTCTCAACTGCAAACAAATAAGTAGACCCTACACGACACCAAAAAGTCAAGTTTTTGTAACAAGATGGTCAAAACCAAAATTTACTAATTTTGACAGAAACATTTTGTAAGTTTTAGGCCCTGCAGGTACTTTGAGGGGCGGTGAGCGGTGGTTTGTAGAGGATTAGTGTACCCAAAATGCTCCAGGTTGCAAGTCAACAACCGGGGGGGGGGGGGGGGGTCAATCTTGGACCATTTTCAACCATCCATGAAAGCCATCAAGGCATTTAAATATTTGAGATTCAGAATTTATTTTACATTTTATTCACGAGGCTTGGCGCATAATTTCCTTTCTATTTTTGTGGTGCATCCCATTGCTTTAAAAGTAGTGCGCCCCCATTCGGCAATTCTACAATCGTATTTATTGCAAGTTGTTTATACCATACCTGAACATTATTTCTGTGTCTTTGACCAGTAACCAATTTGTTTGATCAAGTTCGCCCCCTAAAATAAGGCTAAATGCTACTATTGGTATGGGGTTACAAAGAGAAAACTTGTAAGATGTAAAAACTCAAAGGAGCTGAAGGGATAGGGATTGATATTCCTCCTAAAGATCGTTGGATGGTGGGAAACATGCACCAGGCAATATTATTTACCCTTAATGAATTCAGTAAATGATACCATTAAGAGACAGCTAGCTGTGGAGAACCCACGCAGGGGGGCGAGGGAACCTAAACCAACCTCTCGCAGTACTGGTCAAAGGCAACTATCCTCCTCCCCCACACTGTGGGGCAGAGTTCATCGTCTGCCCACTCCGTTTTCCCTCACTGTCCGAGACTACTCAATCGCAGCCTTCGGGAATAATCAAAAGAACTATCCCTTTTGTAAAAAATATAATATATGAAAAATCTAAGGGTTATTGCCACGAAAAGAAAATCGGTAATAGAAGACTAATATAATTTTTCAGTTGGCAAAGAACACTATAATATATAAAAACTGATACTCTAAATTGCCTTGCTGATTAGAACATAACAAGGTGCTGTCACGATTGAGGAACGTGCTAAATTAATAGTGAGCCAGCCCGCACTGGGGGTAAGATGGGTTTAAATCGATTAGGGTGTACTGCCCTAGAGTGGTGTGGCTCCCTCGCCACGCACAGGGAGCTATTTTATATACACATGAAAGGGGCCTGGGAGAGGCTAAGGGTTCACGTCAAATTGTTGTCATTGTTCACTCGATCCACTTTATGTTCTTATTCGGGGTTGCAACTTTCAGCGGGAATTACGAGCGAAAATGGTCTTTGTAGGGCACCAAAGTGCATTGTCTCTAGCTTCAGTTTACAAGGCTGTACGCCATAGGCCTGTATGTAATTGACCTAATTTCTGTTCATTTAGGTCATGCTCAGAGGCGATGCTGCAAGGGGTTCGGGGGAGAGAACGCACGGGGAGCTGGAACCGAGACGGGAGGGCTATATTCCCCAGTGTGCTAGAGCATTTTAAGGCAAGATAACATTCTGACTCGTGTGTGTTAGGTTACAGTTTTAAAGCATGGTATTGACCTAGGTCGAACCGTGTCTCAAAGTACATCTTTATTATAGGTGCAGAACTTGGCAACAGCACTAAAGGAACGCTGATTCTCGCGCTACACATAGAAGGAATAACCCATTATGTATATTTCGTTGTTTATTTATTTATTTTAATCTTGTTTATCCAGGGTGATACATCACTGCTTCACCACAAAGGCTTAGCCTACTATACAGAGGAACAATATCAACATATTTATTGCGAAGACACTAAAAACGACCTCAATCAAAGAGAAGTGAGAGACTCGTTTTGGCCTTCGTCTGTTTACCACGCTGTGGCTGATGTGAAATGCTAATTATTGCTCACACATTATTAATCTTGCACCAACAAAGACATTCAAAGGAAACATCCGTGAACTCATACTTGTGTAAAAATGGAGAGGAACTCCAATTGATAAGATGACTAATTTTGTATGTAAATTTTTGAACCACACAGGTTTTAACTTATCGACTGTATAATTAATGAAGGAATTAGAAACGTCAAAAATAAGAGGCTTATGCAAGTACTAAAGACAAAGTTACCGGTATGGGAGGAAAACAAATTGAGACAAATTTCAATCTGAAAGCTCACCAATGAGTATATTTATACAACCAATAAGGCAATCAAACAGCACTATATCGAGGTGTACCAAATCCCTGATGACCCATAAGTCCGTGTTTCGTTGCCTCAAAGGAGGCACCTGTTTCTTGTTCACGTCCCTTCCTATGGCTGTCAGTCTGACTGTCACACGTAATAAATCACTTATTAAGAGGGCTTGCAAGGGCTTATCTTCCATTTTCTAACCGCATAAATGACGGCAAGACATCAAGGGACTCCCAGCTAGTTGGGGAACAGATGTTTTCAATCAACTCAATGGGTCCAGGACTTTTGGTGACCACTCACGTGACTTTGGTGTCATTGACATTAACCAGGCGGCCATTGCTTTGTGTACAAAACAATGCACAGGCGCAATGGGAGGATTTTTGTATTTTTTGTTCTCAGCCCCTCTGACCCAAATCACCGACCCCTGTTGATTGACATTATTAACTGTTTGTTATGGTACGGGTGAGGATATCATGGAGTATAGCCTGACTGGGATTTACCACGTGGGTGCTGTTATGTTTTTCTTGACTTGTGACAGACGCTTTGACAGCCAAACTCGCTGCAAGGTTAAACTCTCAAACGAGGCACCTGTTTTAGCGTAACGTTAAGAAGGCACCTTGTCAGACATGTTTGACACTTGTAATTAATAAGTTAAGAGGGCTTGTTTCGCAATTTCTTATCAAATAAGCTACCAAAAGACTATCACTGTAGTACCAGCCTCTTGGTGAACAGTTGTTTTCAATCATCTCTCTGTGGGCCTCAGACTTGGTGCGACCTCGGCCCGACTTGCAGTGTCATTGACATTAACCAGCAGGCCATTACTTTGTACAAAAACAATGGGGAACATTTTTGTACGTGAGCAATGAGGAATTTTGTTGCTCCACCCACTCTGACCAAGTCACGGACCCTGTTGATTGACACCCCTTTCAGACTGTGTGTAATGCAGTGTGGCTTTTACCATGTGCTTTCGGTAATGTTTTTCAATCTATTGAGGGTTCTAAAACGTAACCACCCTGATGTTCTTGATGACATTTTCACAGGTTGGTGTTACGGTGTTCTTATTGAAAAATATAGAAAAGAGGATTCTTCACTCTAAAAACTCCCGAGTTAAAATAGATCGATCCTTTAAGCCCCGCCTCCTTACGAGTTGACCAATCACAGCCGCAAAACCCGATTATCATTAGTGCAAAGATCACCAAACGGCTCAAATGGTGATCAGATTTCGCGGTTGTGATTTCGCGGTTGAGCCGGATTTCTGGTGGCCTGACGCTTTGATTGGTCAGGCTTACCCGACAACTGGGCCCAATTTCATAGAGCTGCTTAAGCACAAAACTAGCTAAGTATAACAAAAATATGCTTACCAGAAAAAGGTTACCAGCCGAAATACCATGTCACATGTACAATGTGTGACTGGTATCCTGCTTATTTTTGATTAGCAGAAAGTTTTTAAGCAAAAGATTATTTTGAGATCGTATTCTGCGTCAGTTTGAACCATTTCTGGGTCATTCTGACGCATGTTCCGTTACAGACTGACCCAGATAGATCAGGCCCTCCTGTGGCGCGGTGGGTTAGAATTTTAGGGTGTTTTAGAATAAATAATAAGCCTATCCATAAAAGACACTGTAGTGGTAATGCTATTAACAACATTCTTCAGTTTGTACCCCTAGGATGTGTTTACATCAGACTAAAAACATCAGAGGTTTTCAAGTGTGATTTTGTTAAACATTAACCATCCTGGCAAATGTCTGCCTCTCGCAGTCCAGCGTGCGATTCATGGGTTGTCAGTCTCAGAATACACACAGAGTTAATGATCATACAACTGAATGAAAAAATACACACATTAAACCAAAACAAAAACGACCCACACCATTGAGATACTCAAAGTGGTATGGCAAAGTTTTAAGCGAATGTCAAACTAAAAGCCGATGTTTAGAGCAAGTCAGACTTCCATTTTGATACTCGTAGAAGTACAAAGTAAACATGATTGTATACATGCATCAAGCAAGAACTTCATGTTGTCGTAATTGTCAGACTTGTAGATGTGATGCTCCAGTCCAATCATTTGTTACAGCCATCTTTCTTCACTTTGCAAATATTTACTGCTGCCTTGTCTGGATCATTAGATTTACCAGATAATGAAGATAAACGTAGTATTCTGCTTGCATTCTTGTCTGTGTAAAACTCCTGAGGAAGAAGACACTTGAATACAAACGACCTTTCTCCTTCAACACACAGTGCGACTTTTCAAAAGAGTTGTTATGCCTCGTGTTCTCCAGTCTTAAGAAATACAATTGTTGAAAAGTTCATATGAAAGTGATACCCAAGATCAACCTTTGCATCCAAATCCCCAGACTGTTCAACCTGTATTTTCAAAGAAGCTTCCAATAGCTGGTTCTATTTTGTTTTCTTTGAGCATAGACTTGGGTGGTCATTTGGGATTGACTCTTTTTGCCCCTTCTCTCTTTTTTCCAAGGATAGGCACAATGATCAGTCGGGAACGCGCAGCGAATTCCCCTCAGCAGATGAGGTACAGTGTAGTGTTTTACCCATGAGAGATATCCCCATTTCGTCTGCCATTCTTCTTCATCAAACACTGTCTTGAAATCTCGAACACAAGACGACGGGAGAGTTTATTTGTTTGCAATTTCTCTTTAGAAAACTTACAGAATCAGTTGTGGATACAATTTGACGTCATAAATCTCTGACTTCAGTGATGTAATATGCTTTCCGTGGGACTTGGACACAAACGCTGTCACAAAATCTGAATTTCTTTACAGTAACCCAGCAATTGCACTGTTGACTGTGGTATCTTTTAAGGTTTGTTTTCGGTTACACAGCAGTTAAATTTCCGAGAAACAATACAGACTTGAGGGAGAGTCGGCCCAGCGTTGAAGTACTTACCCTTCAAGGCTTTTATCTCTGTGGATCTGGGGTTCGAGTCACGTCTCGAAACATTTGTTTTTGTTGCTCTGATTATGGGGGCTTTCCCCATCGGAGTGATCCTCCCACACCAACTACCACTGAACGTTACTTTCTCATTATCCGCGTGTTTGTCCACGTGGACCAATGGGCAGATCGCTATCGGCGCGTTTGAACAAGACATGAGACCAATACAAATGAGATTTGTTATTCAACAATAAACACAAATCACCGAGGCGGTTTTTATCGTACCATAACCAATATTTCAAGTAATGGACAAACAACCAGAGTGCAGGCATTACGTGGCTTTGTTGACAGAATACCTCGGTCAATAGCATTAAAGATGACGGAGAAACAAATGGATTTTTAAGTTCATAAACGCAGTATGAAAAGTCAATAACAGAGCTCTTTTGTAAGTTTAAGTCAGCAATAGAAGAGTTAGTGTAATGGAAAACAGTTTTCTAAATTGCCCGTCAACATTTCGGGAGGCGACATTTATGGTTCTAGGATCAAGTTTGTATAGAGTAAGCTGAAAACGGAGATTTAATACAAAGAGTGGTTTTTGTTTGTCAATCATCGTTTTTTAAGTTCAC
>JAUELU010000091.1:1850256-1868735 GCA_032357145.1 Evasterias troschelii
ATTTGTTGGAAACAAATCAACCAATCATGGAAGGTATTTCAGTTCATGAATCTTGTTTACAGAAATTGTTTGAATTTGGTCAAAACCTTTTTTAACACGATTGAATGTTTTGTTAACATTCGGCCGTCCATGCCAACCAGCGCACTTTGTTTATCAACAATGGAAAGGTCTATTTACATCTTGTATGCATTTCAAAGCCATACTCGCCCCAAACTAAAATTTTAAAATGACCAAGTGATTTGAAGTAGTTGTGAGGGAAAGTCATTAGTATTTTTCTCTGTTTGGATTAATGCATTGGCGGACTTTGTTTATCAACAATGGAAAGGTCTATATAGAGCAAGAAACCTGTGACATCACATGTTAACAAAAGAGCCCCAGAGCCTATAAAATAGATGCAATGCGGGCACGATTTATAATTAACAGGTCAATGGAAGAAAACACTTTGTTTAAAATTTTATGGAGAAATTGCACTGCCTGGATTTTATCAACTAGTTCAGCTAATTCAGCTGTTAATTTTTGTAACACTTTAATTAAATGTGTGGAAGTGTACACATTTCCATATAACCAAGTAGTGCCTTGCCTTCCAGAAAGGCCTTGGGTTGTACAATGTGACTATTTGTAAACAGGTTAGCCCTACATGTTCTATTATAAGTCATAGCCACGAACATGATTGATAATGATCAAACAAAACACAGCTGATTATTTTATAATCTCAAACCTACTTTTTATAAACTAATACCAGTACCACTTCAGGGAAACTGTCTGAAATTCAGACAATGGGTAAGAAAATCGTCGCCTGATACCTGGGTCTCATTTCGATTTGTCAGGTATAAACAAGCATTAGTGCAGAAGAGCCCATTAACAACATACCATAGTTATTAGGCATTTTCTAAATGACGTTGCTGGTCACTCTGTAATTTCCATAGTGTTGTATGTGGATGAGTTGATTTACAAACAAAGAGGGTATGATTGGATGAGATCTTGCAAACAGACACGACTGATACACCAATACAATGTTTTATTTATTTATTTTGAAAAGGGAAAGTAATGGTGGCACAATATAACTACTTCGTAATTACAACACAAAACCTTCAAGTGCTATCGTAGCAATCAGATGCAGCTGTTGCTACGATAGCACTTGAAGGTTTTGTATGAGTGATTATAGTTCGTTTTAAAGTGCAACCGCTGCCTTCAAAGTTTTATCTAATAGTAAAAGATTAACATTTTGGACTACGCCACCATTAGCAGAATGAAATGTTTGTGAAACTAAACATCAGTCTATTAAAAATTAGATTTGGAGTACAAAGCAATAGTTTAAAGGTGAACTCCAGGCAGCCGTAAATAATTGACAGTCTCCCAACAGTATAAATCAAGGAGGGTCAGGTGCGGAGCATATGGCCACTCAGAGCTCTCCATTAGGGAAATAAGACTAAATTAAACTGCATGGTTGACTAAACATTCCCAACAATGATAAACAGACAATATGGGGGCAGATGTAATTCACAAACCGTTGATGAAAAGGAATAACAAGTGAAAATTAAAAGCTAATATAAAATAAACCCGTTTTGTCATACCTTCAAGAATGAACCTAAGAGAAAACTCATGATAAGGAGTTATGACATTTCGAGACAATTATCGTTATAAGTTGTTGGACATTTACTACTCGGTGTGAAATATATAGGCTTAGGGCTTATAAATAGTAATTATAAAATATTTGCTTGAAGTGAAGTGCCAGACTGTGGCTGCATATACTAGTGTGAGGGTTCCGCGGGGTAGCATGTGGGTGAATTTAGACCTGCAGACTTCCCCAGCCTGTCGTGAAATTAGGTATAAAATATTCAGCAGCACAGTACAGCGTTTGTGGTGACGGAACGTTTGAAATAACTACCGAATTAGTAGGGGAGAGCTTACCTTATACAAAAAACTACAAGTGCAACACTATGAATAAATAACCAATTCATATTTGAACGGCAAAGTGCAAAGGAGAAAGCAAACTTTGGCGTCATGCAATTAGCAACAAATTGTTTCCCCAAGTGTATTCACAGCTTTCGCCGTTTACAGTAATTCATTTATGGAAACTTATGCAACAGCATAATCTTTAAAAGCACCGGACAAATTGGTAATTGTCAAAAACAAGTGTGTATCCTAATATTATGCATAAAATAACAAACCTGTAAAAATTTGGGCTCAATAAGAAAATAATGAATGATAAAACACCCATGTCGCACACATTTGTGTGCTTTCAGATGCCTGAAAAAGGCTTTAAGCCTAAAGTCTTTCAGATTCAAATATTTTAGTGAGAAATTACCTCGTTTTCAAAAACTTCGTTAATACTTCAGAGGGAGTCGTTTCTCACAATGTTTTATACTTTTAACAGCACTCCGTTGATCGTTACCAAGTAAGTTGTTATGCTAATATATATTTTGAGTAATTACCAAACGTGTCCAGTGCCTTTAAGTGAAAGCACTTTGTGTTGCAATAGTAAAGTAAAAACAAAACATTTTTAATTCAGTGATTCTTAGTATGAACAGACAAAAATGTATTTTTTTGTTTGTTTAAAGGCTACCTCTGTATAATTCTCTTGTCTCACTCCTCTCACATTTTAAATATCAACAACTACTGACAACTTTGGTTTTAATAGGGGCCTAGATTTACTTCTCTTAAAACCTAATGTATTATTGAACACCAACGATTCAGAATGCATTTGTTTATTTGGAATTCTGATATTGCCTTTAAATTAACTGAAAACGAGAGCTTTGGAAAAACATTATAATTACTGTTGCGTAAAAAAAGACGAACATAAAACATTGGAAAGAAATTGATGAATTGTGTGTGTGTGAAAACAAAAGATGTTCAATAAGTAATTGCCGTACGGCTATTCTGATTGTTATTCTAGTATCATGTAGTTTGCACTAATTAATGTTATTGTTCGCTCCTTTCAGCAAGTTCAATGCATAATAATTTGTGCTGCCAAAAAGAATAATAATACTATTGTTATTGTTGTCAACCGATAGTGGCAGTAATTAAATGGTCGTTTAGTCCAACAATGTACTTTTATTAATGTCGATCAATAAGTAATTAATTGTGTTGCTTTACCTTTCCATCTTGTTAAAATATTACAGAAAATATCATTAGTTGTTATTGAGAAGTCTTGTTTTTGTTTTTTTGTTCAGTTCGCCATCACGTTCTTTGGCCGGATAGCGATGGTATACAGCGTTTGTAAGAATGCTAAATGAACGCATAAAAATATAAAAATTAGAAACAGGAATAAGAAGCAGCTCTTAAATAGCGCAAAGCTCCAGATAGGTTGAGACCTTTTGCGAACGATTCAGGCTCGGTAGTAATATTACGCTGTGGTACTCGGTATAGAAAAAGCCGAGTTTTACTCATAATGCTCTTTGATATTCCATGGGGACTCTTATAATATAGAATATCATATTAATTTTTATCGCCCATGGCCATATCAAGGTCAGCATTTTGGTGAAAGATGAAACATCGTCTATAGAATGAGCGGGAACATTCAAGATGCACTCCCGATGCCTGACAGAAAAAAACCTTTCAGTGACTTCTCAAAAGATCACAAACGTTGACGCTCAAGGAAATGACGGTTTCATGTTTCCCAAGAAGTCTGATCTTAATTACATCTAAACCCAAGAGAGAAGGTTTCCGATGTCCTATGGTAAACACCAAAGGTTTGGAGTTTTCTTTGACGACTGGAATTGGGTTAAGCATAAATGTCACAAAGTCTGCAATATTCTTAAGGAAGCCTGATGAAAGGCACATGAATAGCGCTTTACGGAGGCTTTTCGGCTGAAATTTGAGATGGATAGGATTCTTTAAATTGTTGTTTGAATTACATTCTGAATGTTTTTTGTGGAATCAATAATTGAGTCACATTATATCTAAATAGCTAAATTACTTTACTGAAAAGTCCAAGTAATTGAGAGTTTGCTTCTCTTACGTTACGGCTTTCCATAATATTTTTCATTCCTTCTGCCCAAAGCTACTAAGAAAAGTCAGAACAAACTGTGCCCAAGAAGAACAAAATCTGAAATGAAGACAAAGCAACAATATGAACGTGCCAAGAGTAAGCTCAGGTCACAGATGACCTATGTAATGCACATGATGTCATTTGAGTTAGGTGTTCTCGGTCAGAGGTCAAGAGAAGGCTGCTCATTGGTCCGTCCTGCGCGCTGCGCGTTCATAGATAATGTGCGTTTTCGTTACCCTCTAAAATGGCGGCGTGATGAGGTCAATGATGAGTTAGCCATGGTTTCAAAACAGAGGATGGTAAAACTTTAAGTCTCACTGTCATTTTTAAAAACTTAATAGTGCACTTACCTTGATTACACCCTCCCTTAATTACTAACAAATAAATAAATAACAAAAACATGTGTCTTTACTCTCCTTGCGAGGTTTCATTTATTTAGGTTCCGATGGTTTAATTAAAGAGAATAAATAAACCAACTCATAGGACCTTCCATTACACAAAAGAGGGCCGTGCGAGTTGTGTCACTCGTTTATTCAGCTGTCGCGGTTTGCAATGAGATACACCTCCAGTTGTTCACTAAGCAAATAAAAAGAATACATAAACAAAGATATTAATTATTCGATTCGGCACTCGATGTGTTTGTTGATATTGAGCGAGCCTCCATGAAGATGGGAGTTGCCTTTTAAAATTCGATTTGCATTTGTTGACACACGATCAGTTTGATGCACTTTAGCAACAAACTAATCTTTCGAAATGTATGATGTTGTTTGAATTTTGTATGTTGTCTCTAAGAGCACCGGATTCAAACTGGTGATTCTGATCAGCAGAGTGTGGGTTCGAGTCCTGGTTGTGGCACTTTAGCACGATACTTTACCGTCATTGATTTGCCCTACGGGATGGGACATTAAGGAATAGAACTCCTGTACTGGGATAGGTAGTGCATCTACCCAAACCACTTATCGTGGAAGAGTATATATTATAGAGTTATCCAGGTGTTTCTGGTTCATATTGCAAGCACCCTTGTTTACATATTTCATGGGGCTTGCGAGGTAATTAAGTTCACTTATTAGGAATCCTTGGTTTCATTATCAGAAATACTTAGTAATAATCTGAGCAGATTCCTTGTGTAATTATGCAATTTATCAAATTATGTTTTCAATGTACTTGAACATGTTCAATCCTCTTCTCATTTTGTTCATTACTGGATGTACTTTTATCAATGCAGAAGCACCTATCACCACGCATCGTCAGCTCTGTGACGACAAGTAAACATGCTTTAATGAATAGTTCAGCCTATTCTGCAAAAAACAATAATGGCACAAAATTTGTGCTGTATGCACTTTTTTTGAAAGACTTAGGCCTAAGCTTAAGCCCTGACAATTTTTGGTATATGATTTCCATTCTGTAAAAGATTTTACAGTTTCAATTTCTACTTGTAATAAAAAACTGCGTTATTGTCCTTTGTGAAAAATTACGAGAGTACCCTCTCATGAGAATCCAACGAATGGATTGAAACGTGTTCAGTGGTTAAAGTCACGCAATTTCAATAAACTCATATGGGGAAAAAATACTCTGTTACGCCCTTTGATAAGTTTCTTTTTGTGTTGCTCCGAAAGTCCATTCATCTTCCATTTCATCCGTCACTGTAGCGAGGGTTTGTCCCCCAAAGTCAATATTATTTCATTTCATGTATACCTGGATACATACCAATATATATTTCTGCAGTTTTTGATTAAACACTCAGTCCGTGGAGCCGGGTAGTTCGGGGACACATCCGTTCACTGCAGCAGGGACGGTCAATGTTATTACAGTAAAAAGGAACATTTATTGCACGGTGTAACGTGATACTCACAGATTCGTATGTCATCTATTCCAACAGCGTTAAACACCCGCAACTGTCATAATAATACTTGATGGAGATTGTTTAAGAACCACTGAATTCATACTAGAATATGTGAGGAGGACGGACTGGCAGTTAAAATGTTGAAACTGTATCGAGGTTTTGTATGTTCTTAAAGGTGTTGTAGGGGGAAAATGACGTTGCTATGGAACGCCAATGCCCGCAAAATGCACCCAAGCCATTGCAGGGGTTTTGAATCAAGAAGTAGTATAGAAATTAATAATGTTAATATAATTAAAACAAATCGAATCTCTCCCATTTGTATATTGTATTAAGCTGCAAGGAAACCTCAAGTGAAACATTGTCTTAATGATGAATCGAGGAGTAGTCCCCTGTACAAATCAACAGCCAAGTGTAGACCTATACTCTATATGCTGATTTCCATTGTACCAATATATGGCAGTTAAGCAACTGAAATACGATATATGTAATTATGCTTATGTAATGAATGTGCTAGGGAAGGTATAATAGTTGTAACAGGCCGAGTGGATTATTTTGTTAGTGGGATTAAATCATGGTTTCGGCCCGAGTCCGATTTGATACTAGCCGGGTCGAACAATAAACGCTCCTTACCTTTAGTTTTACACCAAACCAAACTGCTTTGAAAAGACGCATTCTGTCATTATATTTCCGTAAACACTTGCAGCTTTGGGACAAAAACTGTGAATATGTACGGACGTATTTTTGTAAATGTATATGTGCAGTGTCCCTTTGGAGCCACCGTATACTTATGGAAACGTTGCTCGGGTAGTGACTTCTAAAGCAATGGTATCCGTATACGTCTTGCTATATTCAGAACTGAGGTGCGCAGTTTACAGGCAACAAAATGATTATTGCCTTTCTGAGACATTCATTACATCATCATTAAGTTAATGCAGTATTCATATCCAGTTTAACTGTAATTTCATGTTTATATAAAGCGTCTGCACAAGATACTTGCAACACATGGATTTATGCAAACTTTGCTTGGCGACAGTTTTTCCTAATGTAATCAATTTTCTAAACTATGGAATCACTTTTGTTAAAGTTTTGCCTACCAAATTGATATGTGTAACAGAATAACATATCAACATTATTATTGCAGTCAAATGAAGAAAGGGGACCACCTCAAAACGTATCCAGCCGTTTTAAATTGTTAGACTATACTTTGTTTAATAACGAGGCAATTACTGCAAATTGGTCATATCTCCCAAGTGCACAATAAATCATTAGACCACTCTGATTGTAAGCAATGAACTTGACATAGAAGATGACTGTGATCCATCAAATCTATATTTGATAGATCTCTTGCTGGGTTGATTGCTGATTTGTCATCTAGTACACAGCTTAATTATCTTCCCCTCAGTTGCCGTCTGCTATGCAAACTTGCACTATTTGGACTGCGAATCAAAACACGCTGATATGAAATAGTGTATTGGTCTATACTTCCATTAATTACTGTGCACCGAAGGTTCGCCTAACTCTCTTGAACTTTGATTACTTCGAGCTGAGGTGATGTAAAGCATACAATGAGTTCAATTATTACTCTTTGCCAAAGACTTGGACAGGAAACTTTATTAAAGGATGGGATTTGTATTGAGTTCATTAGTTAACTAGTGTCACCGCTGATAAATTATCGCGCAGGATTGAGATAATTAAAGGTATACAGTGTGGGTTACGTTGACAAAAATGACATGCTTGCCTTTTTTCGACACAATTAAGAAATCAGCCATCATGCCACATTTGGCAAGCCTTATACTTCTCTCTGTAAGCCGAAATGATGTAAAGCAGTATTATTAGAAACAACCTAATTAGACTTGCATAGGTAACAAAGGCAAACAAACAGAAAAGACTGAATACATTAAACCAAATAAGCAAAACAAGCAACAAGGCTAATGCTTAAAACTAAGATGATCGTGATTGAAGTATATAGCTATAGTAAAAACCAATCATCTGAAAAACAAGCAAATCGCCCCCGCCAAGCATGAGCACAATAGCACGCTAGGCCTTACACAGCAGGCAATTTAGATTTGTATTTATATAGAACACAAGAAATAGGGGATAACACATTAGGTTACCATGGCAACCCTTTCATTCCTGAATATTGAGGTTAGAACAGTCATCGTATTCTGTTCTTATATCACGTGATAGTACCACTGTTATCAAACTAATTTGCTCCGATGCCTACACAGTTTATGGGAAGGGGTATTTCGCTTTGATATTGATTGTATAATTGTAATCTTGGGGGAAAAAAACACAAACACTCTCTTTCCGCACTCTCTTTTTGTCGGTCAATCATTGTAGATAATCGCACACGTAGGGACAAAATGCTAGGTTCATACTTTTACAAAGGGATTTTATGACAGGTATTGTTCCATCCAGTTTGTTTTTTCGCAAAATAAATTGTTGAAGCTACGTTTTAGAAAGCTTTATTTGAAGATTATTCCATTATTCGAAAAGCACTGTCTCAAGTCATTAGCGTTCAGATAATGAAGACCGTGTAAATTCGTTACTTGCAATACTTTCAAGAACCATACCGTTAGTAAATTTCTTTGATCTTAGCACTGCATCACGGACAAAGAACAGTTGTCTGATCTTAGTTTTGCACTACACCTATTTTACATGATAAACATGTACAACGTTACACAGTGTAAACATGTGCTTGCGCAGGGCTCTGACAGCAGTGCTTTCATCTTTCAAAACCGAATCATATTGGAATTCCATTGTATAATTGTTAACCCGCAAGGTATTTTTATTCTGAGAGAAAATATTTAACATCAGAAGACACACTTCTGTGAGGCAATCAAAACCAGTCAATAAACCTTTGGAAACAAAATGTCGGTTTTATATTCATTGAGTTTGAAGACCGCGTCCGGTTTTGGATAGAGTGGGTGCGCCCGCACATGATTAGTAACTGCATCATTGATATTGTGTTGTTTTCACAAACTGGAGCACATTCGAAATGAATACCTCCGTCATAAATGAAGCGCCGTCGAACCTGTTTTTTATCTAATATAGAAGCAAAATCGAGGGTAATTGCTATAGTGTGCCCCAAGAGCTAGCTATTAACGTTTGAATACTCGACTTTCTAAGAGGTCGCGGTTTCAAAACAAACCAACAGCAATTCTGGCAGACACATAATCGTAATTCATGAATTGAGTTATAGTGGTGGGTGCTTTTTAAGTGCCCACTTTTTCTCACAGGACATCTTCTTCGTCCAATTACTCATACATTGAAGTTTCTTGTTTCTTTCAATTATGTGTTTTTCTTTGTGTTTCATCCGCCCTGATGGCGGCACTGAAAACCTTTTTGGGATCATGCATTGCATATTTAAAAAGCAACTGTCCCATTTTGTGTCTCTCTCTCATTTTTTTAATTTGTGCGTTTGGGGCGAATGTACTGCGCTGGCATCTCTGGCAAATTGAGTTACGGTCTAGTTAGTATTCTCTGTCCCAGTGAGTGTTCGTGTATCCACACTGTCTGAATGGTGTATAAGCTAGATAAATATGCTGGGTCCAATGAAAGTGCATGGACTGGCCCGAATCACGAGGACAACCGTGACTACTGGTTAATCCATCACACCAGGACGTGACACGCCTGCGCTCAGACGACAAAAAGTGGTGTATGGTAGGGATATGGCGGGAAGTTGGCGTACTATGTGTTAAGCCAGACGTGTTGTAAGTATTTCCATCTCTGCTAAGGCACGCTTTCAACTCAGATATTTGTGAGCAAACCGAAAGCCTGAAATCACAGATCTACTACGGCTGTTGATGATTCTATGCAGATGACTCGACCACGAATCACAGAGAAACACCCACAGACATGCGTAGTAGAGCTCCTCCGTTGTCATGCCAAACCCACGCTCGTCTTAAGTAGATAGCACAAAGATATTTGGCTGCACACGCCAGTGATATCTTGGCTTTGCATTTGGCGGGATTTCACACAGCGGTGTATATCAGTGCAACATCTGGCACTAGGTTCTCATATTGTGACAGAGCTGAGGTGGCTGTGACTTCGAGATTGATGTGCAGTGGATGGAGATTTTACACACGGTCATCATAATGGAGTCAGTGGTGAACGAAACCGAAGGGAGCTGCTTCAACGTGGATGAGGACGCCGTGGAACTGCTGATGTACTCCCCGGCACAAAAATGCACCATCACGATCATCTTGCCGATCGTTCTGACTTTTGGCATCCTCAACAACGTCGCCTTTCTGTTTGTGGTTTTCCGAGTGCGGGGCATGAAAACAGTCACCAATGCCTGCCTCGCCAACTTGGCAGTTGCTGACATGATTTTCCTTGTAACGGCAATAGGACAACGTCTTTATACTTACTGTAAATCACCTATTCATCCGGACGCAACACCCATCGGTTTGGTTGGGTGCGAGTTGGGAAATCTTACCAAGAGTACGACCTATCTTGCGGCGTTGTGCTCGGTAACACTTGTGTCTATGGAACGCTACGAAGGTGTCTGCCACCCACAGAGGAGCCACAATAGAACAGGGAGAAAAACATTTCGCTGGTTGCTCGCAGTCTCGTGGCTCGGCGCTTTCTTCGTTTCGGCAACGTTCATACCAAGTTATCTCAAGTACACGACGACCTGTGTGATATGGCCGGAGCAGTACAGCCACTGGCCGACAACTTGGAGTACGTGCAACCCATTGGAGTCCTGGTTGACGATTTACAAGCACGTGGTGCAGACCATACCGTTCATAGTGGCGTTCATTGTCAATGTGGTGCTGTATGTGAACATAGTGCGCGGCCTCAATGCGTCCGTGAGACGGGGGCGTCTGACCAGCCTAAAAGACAAAAATGTCAAACTTCGGAACCAGATAGCCTGGATGCTTATCGTGAACGGTTTGGTGTTTTTCCTGTTGCTCTCTCCGTATGAGTGTCTGTCTTTGGTGAAGGCGGTGACGGCAAGATACAGCGAACCCCCGGCGGTCATGATCGAGGAGATGTTCAAATGCTTGTCGTACGTGAATTCGGCCATTAATCCCGTGATTTATATCTCCATGAGCAGCCGATACAGATCTGCGTTCTGCGCGGCTTTTCTCCCGCCATTCGGTAAGAATAAATTCGGCAAGGCGACAACTATGTCGCAGAACAGCGCCATATCGAGCCTGCTGGACATTTGCAGGGATTCTCAGGTATAATCCACGATAGAAACTTATACCTAGAAACAATACCCAGTTTTGCATATATCTTTAAATCAACAACTCTTTGGGACAAAACAAGTTACGAGACTTGAATACAATTACCATAGTACTTGTTGCTTAAAATAAAGAGAATCGCAGACCAACCAGCTGGAACATTGATCTCATTATGGAAATTTGTTCAAAGTTTGCGTGGTACCTCTAAAGGTAAGTTTTACGCCCATGCACACTCCACATCCGATTTATTATCAGGTGTGTGTGTTATGGTGAAACTCCATGATTGCAGCCACTATTCTATCCATATTACATGCACGGTGGGGTCATACCCGGATGTACTTACGTCACACTAAATAATGTTAAACCAACCGGGGTCGAGACTTGAACTGATGGACTCGTTCATGGATCGATTTGGCGGGAAAGGTACCATTTTAGCAGCAAGTTAAAGCACTTTGATTCAGCAAGAAAAGAATCCCCATTCATGTCAAGGGTCAAATTATCAACGAGTTGATGTTACGACGCAGCACCTGCTGTTGAAGATGTTGAGACAACTTCAGATCCCATCTGATGTTTTTGTTATAATCCAGAAGCACCAGCCAACTGCAATGAACTCTCCACACATAAACTGTCATCTTAAAGGGACCAAAACTAACTAGGGACAACAAAACTTGACTGAAAAAAACTTTAGTCATCGAAAACATTTTCTTTCAACCAGGAGTTAATTCAATAACGCTTGCATTTACATCAAGCAGTTTGATGAAAACGATTCGAGAGAAGTGACTGAACTAACAATAATTTGATGAGGTCCATAAACATGAATTTTGCAGATGATACAATAACACTACACTGCTGCTTCGAGATGCTTCATGGCCGACAGAGCTGCGTTTATAGAATCACAGAGCGGGTCAACAAATCTCATTGCTTGAAGATTTGTTGTGTTCAGCAAAATGCAGCAGGGAAAGTAATTTTATACAATTTATACAACCTTTTTGTGATTCACTATATAGTAAGTGTGATTTACCTTTTTAGTAATTACTATATTGTAAATATGGCAATTACTAGATGTGCATATTTTGACAAACGTCGCTGGAAATAAATAAATAAGTTTTTAAAAACAATCTCTGCTCGGGTCGAAACGTCAGGCATTTACCTATTTTTTGAATGTATGCCGTATGGGTAATTTTGGTTGGTAAGCATTTTGCAACAGCTGATTCTACTTTCTCAGTAATAAATATAAATGTACATAATATATACTATTTATTTTTTACAACTTTTTCCGACACACGTGTCCCTCAAAAGGTTTCAAATAAATCTGAGCACGTCTTGACATTAAAGAACCTATAAATACACTATTTGCAGGCTTGTTCTCCTTCTCAGAAATGGCTTCGTATATAATTACCTGACTATTTCACGCATTGGTGTCAGAACCTACAACTTGGTTTTTGTCACATGTACCGGTAGAAAGGCATGACTCATCAATATTTTAGCAAAGGTGTCAAATTCTCGTTTCAATACACGAGCTGCACATAGTGTCATCAACACCCATGGTAGCAGATCACAGCCTATTTTTCATGAAGTTGTGAAGCTAACACTAATGTAGCTTAGCTGACGGTTACTACAGCCAATCGATTGATATCTAGAAGTCTAGATAATTGTGACATCCTAAACAGAATTTGACACTTCTTGGAAATAACGAGGTTACAAATACAAGGAAGACAGTCGAAACAGCAGCCTATCTGTCATTGCAGTTTAAGATTGTATAAGTTTTATACGTTGAGAACTATTTTATTGCAAGGCTTAATAAGTCTATAGCTCTGTTTCTCATCTATATTTGATTAAATAATAAAACCCAGTTTTGAGTTTCTGACAAGATGTTCCCGGTTTTGTTATAGAGGGTTAATTTTTTGTTATTATGTTTTCGCAAACATCTTTATTGCTATTGGGTTTTCTTGAGACGCCATGAAGCATACAATTTTGTTGTAATACTCAGTTGGTCAGGCGTGACTTGGATCGAGTGAATAATCAACTCTTGTATTCCGCGGTTTCTCTACTGGGAGTTGCTGTTAGGAAAACATACACAATTGTTAAAGGCCCTGATGTACACTATTGGTAAGATCGAAAACACAAATGTTCACGGATTCACACATAACTTACATGATTTAAAGTTAGTAATGGTAGAAAGGGTTCCTTAAAATATTCTGCCTAAAATGCTATCGTTTATGAGAAATAAGTAAAACAATAGTTTTTATCGCGCGCGATAATAAAGTTGATGTTTGAAAAACAGAAAACACATAAGGTCTCTTTTCACTATTTTCTCGTGACGTCGATGACCAATTGAGCTAAAATGTTCACAGGTTTGTTATTTCATGTATGTGGTTGATTACACAAAACATGAACATTGTCTGTGATTATTTTGTCAGCTCTGTCAATCCTGTATAATACCCTAAAAGAGAAGAAAAAATATTGACTGCTATTTTTATTTTTTTCGAAAAATGCATTTTATTTCAACTAATCAAGAAACACAGGTGTCAGGTTCGTTGTAATAGGTGGGCGTGTTTCAGAGAAAACGACAGTGGTGTCCTTAACACTCGACGTGTGTTGATTTATTTCATTTTTTATCTCTGTATTTCTTTATTTTAATTTTTTAGCAATTCTAATGAAATGTTTTTTACTTGCAATTCGTGGTGAATATGGCATCATATCAGATGGAAGCTCATAAAGGAAAACAATTGTTCTCATCGTCCAGATTATTTTTGAGCTGTGTGTGCTCGTTCACAAAAAACAATACTTTTAACTTGGTTTATATACACACGTACGGCTCAAAACAAAATTGACAAGACCACGTAATTTTACGATCAAATGTTAAAAGTAGATTGAAAACAATCTACGTTGATTGAAATCTCAAAGAGATTTGCTATTCAGTTTCATTATATGATTGAATTGTAATTTACGGCTTGACCAGAACAGGCACGTACGCCTTCAATCTTCATTTCGGCTAAACCTTGTTTGAGGTAAAAAGAAAAACACAGAAGGAATCGGTGAGAAATCATTTCTGTCTATTGGTACATCAGTATTTATGTACACAATATCCCATGTGGCTGGAGATGCTGAAAAAACCCATCATCCAACGCTCTGATTCCCTTGAAGTGATCCCTCTTTTTGGGTTTGTTTGGGGGTTTTGTAGGTGTTTTTTTTCATTTTCTTTTTCTTCTTGTTTTTTATTTATTTATTTATTTATTTATTTATTTTTTTTTTTTTTCATTTATTTTTTTTATCTAGTTATTTTTTTTACATGTTTTTTTTTTTTTTTTTTGGGGGGGGGGTAATTTAGAACGAAGACATTCATAACAATGGAATTTTTTTTACAAATAGTTTGTGAATTACAAAAGAGTTTTTTTATTTTTTTTCAAATACTTTCGAAATTCAATTATATAGATACTTTGAGGTACTTCCTGTAAACATATTGAAAATAACCTGATGATGAAGACAATACTTTGCCTTCTCTTTCGACCGGAATATCTCGCGGCTTTGAGTGAGAGGTGGGGAAACCCAAAACACTTTCTGTTATTATTCTGTGGATGAATTATCAAAACACTTTCTGTATTATTCTGTGGATGAATTATTGTACTTGAAAGGTGAATTGAAGGCACTGATTTGTCACTGTCAGGTTACTGATACAGCCAACCCACATAAACGACCCGTGAAATGCATTTTAAAAGTGACGCACATGCTGCCAATTTTCGAGTAGTGTTCGTTTTGAATTTGTGAAGTAATGATACTATGAGGAGGTTATAATGTTTCTAATGACAATAATTGATCGGCAGTCATTTCATTACACGGATCTTTGTAATCACTATAAGTTTTTAGTAGAATGTAATCACCTGAGACTTTTGTAACACCACCATCTCTGTATTGTCCCCTGTGCACATCAAAAGACATCGTTTTCGCGTGTTGCAAAACGGTGCCAGACTAAATTTCCCTTTTAGCCTCGATCTGGTGACATAAGTTTGAACGGGCGACATACAAGATGGCTCCTCGATTGCTCCACAATGTGATGCCAAATACACATTGTCCCTGCTATTATTTATACTTCACTGCTTAAAAATTTGGAAAAATTATGTTGTAGGATTTCTTTATTTATTTAGTTTATTTTTTTTAACGGGACAGGAACAATCCCATGCTGTATTATACGTGTTTAACATTAAGAGACTTTGGAATGAGCTGTCATCTCAAATCAAATTGTCAGACACTTTTATCAATCATTTAGGAAGCACTTAAAGACACACTTATTTTCAACTTAAGACTCTTGTTTTTTATGTTGGATCATCCTTTTTCTGGAATGTTTCTCTATCGGATGATGAGGTTTAATGCATGTCACAGCACTGTGATCTAATATATAATAGCGCTCTATAAGAACTTATTATTATATTATTATTGTATGTTCAATATTTTGCTGTTCGGTAAATTTGATCACCCATTCTTAGTTTATTAGTCGTTATCTTGCTTTTTCGCGAAAACAACTGGTTAGAAAATGTAGTGGCAGTTGACAATGGTTACATGTCAAATTGTGGTTAATTTTGTGTTATATTGACAGATTGTTAAAAAAAATTCGGGATTTTTTCAAACATAAGGGCCCTTTTAGAACAATGGTTTGAACTTATTGGCAGACTTATTCTTATTAATGAGAAGAGCGGAATGGGTGAGTCATTTGACTATGAGAAGATTTTGGCACCAGTGCACTACTAATTCTCTATCCATCTCTTTAAACAATAAACACGGCTGCGTGCTTCAATTTGGGTGAAGCAGATCGCGCTGACAGATCTAACGCCAAAGTAACCCAAGCGTTGCGTTCAAAAACAGAAGGGGGCTTGCCGCAAAACCGTCAGATGTGACATACGAAACCGTCCAGTATAACTCCTTATCGTGCTCGCCTGATATTGAGGCTCACACCGGGAACATAATTTACCACTAACTGATGAAGAGGGAAAATAATAATGCAGATAAGAGGAATTCTGTGTCTCGAACGTGGGTGATACTTTAAGGAGAGTGTTTTAGTTTATCTCAGAGCTCTGCATCAATGAGAAGATCGGAATGATGCGATGGGGAAATATTAACACTTAAGTGTTTAGAACCAATCTACTGGCGGCTGTATCCGGGGCTCAATTCCATTTTAAGCATCGGTGGATTTAAAGTCTTTGGTTGTTGACGAGGATTAATATTGGTGTCAAATTAGCGATTTTCTTATTATCATTAAGGGTGGCACCACGAAGAGTTTGCTTATTAAACACATTCATTGCAACCTTTTGGGGGATACAACAGGTTTAAGTGAGACTCGCATTGTTCTATATTAAACAAGGGTGGTTCATCTTTAGGTTTGTTGTCAAAGAATATTGTTGTTCTGTCAAAAATTAAATGTCATGAAACGAAACTGAATGAATTGAATCAAAGGACTGTTCGCGTTTTGGGGAACGAAAGAGCGGAACGGTTCAAAGGGCGTGTTGTTGGAGATATATAGGTGTGCTGATTATTATCGAATATAAAACTTCGTTTCGTTAGCAAAACGTTTGCACAATATCGATTTAGATTTTGTCGCAGTTGCCCATCAAAGATGCCGGTCATCTTCAGCTGATGGTCGATTTTGATATTGAATTTCCCGGGGACAATTATGCGTAAAGCAGCCATGAAATATTACACAATGGCCGTATTGTCTACGATCGACACTCCAACCCCAAATCGAGTCTTTTGCGCTATTTCAGGGCTCCTCGCGAAGGCCTATACGATAGTGTGTCATTGCGTGACGCGTTAAAGTGCGGATGCTAAATTTTACGAGTGCAGCCAAACGCTGCACGACTGCGTACGGCCAGTAACAAATTCCCGTCCGTGGTAATACGTCACGACTACTAAATTAAATATTCATGATTTCCCTGTTTTCACCAAAGCCTGCCCATTTCGGACGTGTAACGTTGATCAAAATTAGCTTCTTATATCATTAAATATTCATTAAAAAAATTCCTTGAAAGCTTTAATTATCAAAGAGAAGAAATATTCGACATTCTCACTGTGTCATCGAAGCCATTATAATTGGGTCAATCAAAGAGGGCGCTTGTGACCATAAGACAACAACATTATCAGCTAATTAAACCCAGTGGAAGAATTTACCCGAAATCCAACATAGCTACGACTTGTTCATTCAAACATAGTTGAAGGTTCTCAAGATACCAAATGACTAAAATGGGTGCTTAAAGAAAAAACAATTCCAGTGCCTGTTTTGTAAACCGGACACTTTTTTATAAACATGACTTGGTCGATGTCGATTTGAATTTTGCTCCAAGGATATCGCCATCCGTGGTTGAGAGACGCCGTACTTCATCGATGCCCTCTTTCTTCCAGACCTGAAACAAAACTCCACAAGATCTATACAATGGATCATCAGATTTGTTAAAGTGTTAAGCCCCCTTTTCAGCCAATTTGCAGAACGATGATTTTGTTATTTTCTAATAACTCTGGTGATGATGTGTTTACTTCTTACAATAGCTAATGTACCAAATCGTCTTGAGAACCCTTTTCGTGAAAAGTGCTTCAACCTAGAGGCTAAGATTTATATATACATTTATATGTGAACAACTCGAAAACAACACTGACGTCCGTACATTATCCGGACAGGGCAGCCTTTCGGCGTATTATTACGAAATTTCATAGTTGGGTTAAAGATATAGAGCAGCACTAGACCATGTGACCTGTGACATCACATGTGTGCAAACGAGCCACAGAGCCTGGACTTCCTGCAGGCAAAGTTTGTACGCAGCTCAATGGAAGAAAACAATAAATCTTATATTTTTCCTCAACTTTTGATAAGAAGAAAGGGTGGACATCTCAAAAGCTGTACAGCAGTTGCTTTTGTAACTATTGAGTTTATGTGAAAATTATGACACAAAATGTAATTTTTGTCATGGCCTGTGCAGTATCTTGCCCGTCAGGAAATGCTCTATAGAATGTACAAGGTCACCATTTCTGTAAACAAATGTAACGTGGTTTATATATACCCAAAAGTGTGTCGTCAGTTGCTCACCTACTATAGGTATGGATACATTAACAATTTTAACTAGTTGTATTATCCCTTTAACTTTGCTGATGATACTTACAATACGATGCCTAAATTTGTGGTTTAACATCGGGTTAACTCTCAGTCTCAGTTAAAATTGTATTAAATCTCAGTTACCATTGGGTTAATTCTTATTTAAGTTTAGGTTAACTTCAAGTCTCATTTAGTATTGGGTTAACTTTCAGCCTCAGTTAACATTGTATTAACTCTCAGTTAACATTGGGTGAACTGTTCAGTTAGTATTTTGTTAGCTCAGTTAACCCAATGTTAACTGTTAGGTTAAAGGGTCTCTATACTTCTGGTAAAACACAAAACAGAAAAGCTCACAGATTTACATTAAACTTACATGGTTTA
>JAUELU010000091.1:1886930-1902188 GCA_032357145.1 Evasterias troschelii
TACTTGATTTTGTATCTTCAACATGCACCGTTTCAAATCCTATACTTTTGTACATGGTGTTACAGACAGCAAACTTTGATCATATATAATGTATCCTCACTATGCAAAGTTTCAAAATCTACCCATGTTATCCCCAGATTACGATATCGCCTGGTGGCGCACTTTCGTGACGTAGACCTTCATTGATTGCGTGGGTAATCCTCCAGTTTTTCAAGGATCACAAATTTGACAGTTTTAGTTAGTAAAAAAAAGAAAACGGCGTCTGCTCAGTCTTTATTATACTTTTTCTTCGTAAGTTACAATAGTTAATTGAATTGATTTCAACATCCAATCTCTATATAAGACTTTAGTTAAATTAATTTTTCTCGAAAACAATAGCAATTCAGGCGAGAGAACTTCTCTTAGGATTTTGTTTCTTGATTGTTACCAACCATAACATGGTTACCAACCATAACATGGTTACCAACCATAACATGGTTACCAACCACTGGCTCTCATATGTATGTACTCAAGAGATGTCGGCATTCTCTCGGCAACGAATATGGAAACATTGCCAACTCCCATCAGACTTCAAAGCAATAAAAACGCATGATACAGTCCGGTAAAGCTGTAATTTTAAGCACACACTGGTTGCGGCAAAACGGCAGCCGCATTTTAAATAATAAATAACCCCTGTTCCCAGAATAGTTCCAATCAATCTGCAGCGGCTCCAATCTAAACTCCCACCACCCCCATCGGACCCGAACATTTCTGGGGCAACACAACAACGGCCTTTTTGACAAAAACAGTTCAAAGAGTGCTTCTTGTCATGCCGTTAATAACCTAACCTGCTAATAAAAATGCCAGCTCGGAGAAGACGTGTCCTTTGGGTTATTAAAGGGATATGTAATTGTTTTATTGAGAGAGTACATTCAATTATATCCTCTCGTTGTGGACCTTATGCGTTGACGTCATCATGCGGCCATCTTAGAGGTAAAACGATGATGCAACAATTTATATCAAATGCTCATCTATGAGCAAGTTCGGGTGTAAACCTTTTGTCAATTTGCCGTTCAAATCACGCATGCGTGGTCTGTATTTCACTCGAACGCGCTTAGTCGATTGATTCGGCAAATATGGCGACCAACATGGGACGACGTATCAAAGAGAGAAAACATGTATTGGTCAAAAACGCCATATTGACAAAATAACGTAACTTCGTTGAAGCAGTGCTCCGAAGCTTGGTTTGTCCAGTTGGACTAGCTGGTTCAACCATGCAGCGTTCGAGGGACAGCTCGATCGACTATGGTTTAAGTCTAGTCGAACTGGTCAGCCAACCGAACTTGCTGTACGTGCGGCGTACATAGGATGGTCCAATGAGAAACCTTCTTTTAACCTCTAGCCGAGGGTGCCCTCCTCAAATGACGTCATGAGTCCACTCTCGAATAGTGTTGCCAGTACACGGTGTACGGTTATTTGGGTTGGGCAATCAAAATAATAATTTTTGTTGCGCGTGTCCGAATAGTATAGGTTGACTTTGAAGATAATTCAGATGAAAATATCCATCTGGATGTTTGGTACTGGTTAAACACCTTATACTCAGTATATTTCTCTGGATGATATGTATTAGCATGATAACATTCATTGAACTATACAAAAAATTCCCGTTGATCTACCAATTCTGCACTTGGTCTTTAAAATTCAAGACAAACTAGTCTAATTTACCTGAATGTCTATCCACAAATTACTTAATGCTTAGAGTATTAGTGCCGTGGGAGGTAAAGTTGTTATGTCTGGCAGGTTCCACAGTAGGAGGATATCAAAGTGAAATATCTGCAAGAACAGACTGGAATCATTTTGCCCTAATACACAATGGTCTGAATAATTGAGACGGGATACGTCATCTGTCAGCGGCCAACCTAGAGACGGATATGTCAGGCCTCGAGTGGCCCTCGGTGTTGTAGCCAAGACATGATGGTTCCAGACGGTCTGTGGAGGCTTGAGGGGGATGAACGGGTCTCGGACGGAACAGAGTTTCGGAACCGGTCTCGGAACCAGTCTCGAGATTATTCTTGAGCGCAGCATTACAACACTACTTCCAGCTGTGATTCCCGATATCACAAGCGTCACGATATGAGACTTCGCAAATGTTTGCAGCCCTTTAAGGATGGGCCAGGAATACGCTTTAAGTGCCCAGGTCAGGCCATTTGCTGTCTCCTTATCTTATTAACTCGCGCAATTGAGACGTATTGTGTCATACTGACTCGCTCCTTCACTTCCAGTGGATATTTGACATGATGTGCTTGACCCATACTCCCGCATGGAGTTAGTAAGACCTCTAATCCTCAATGATTGAATTATCATTTAGGGTATCCATTATCATGCAACCTAAGAAAGTCCCAGCTCTTCTGAGAGATGTACAAATTGGACACTTTTGTACACCAGGATATGCTTTCAAATCCCTTGAAAGGTCGACAATGTAGGTCACCTTAATTGCATGTCACACATCCGATTGCAGTCGTTTCGGTGATAGGATCATTATATTGCCAGATGGTGGTGGAGTGTGCAGCGTTAAAAATTCATTATGTTGGGCAGGGCACTGTCGGGGAATGATCGGCTCTATGTGCGCCTTGGGCTTTTATGTCCATCCAAGACAATTTGTCAGCTTCTCTTAAATCAAACAAACTTATCTGGCTCGGTCTTAAATTGTTGAATGTTTGCGTCCGGGGCCGTCAAGTTGACGGACATCTGACGGAGTGCGGATGGGGGACGGTTTTCCCTCACCCATTGAAGACTCGGGCCTAGAAGCTCTCGGTGCAATGACTGCTCTATAAAATGATTAGGATCAGGTTGGCTCGTCTTTCTCCATCCGTAGGCTAAAGATGAATGAGATATCTTGCTTTAGTCCCAGGTTTTTGAATTGTATTTGGAAAATACAATCATTGCTAGCGAAGGTTTGACTTTGGGCGATCTACATTAATTATTACCTTAAAGGAGCGTAAAATCGATACCATCAACGTATTCAAGCACAAATTAATGTCTGACAATATTTGATAATGAGCCAGCAAAGTGCCCAAATCCCCCACCACATCCCGAGAAAGTGAGAGTGCTGGGTCAACATGCTTGGGGTAAGCTTTGCATCTTATAATTGGCAAAAGGGGCTGCCTGCATGGTATACCTTTTACATCATCGTGGAATGGAGCTTTCGGTGTCTATTTCAAAAGCTTGCCTCAACCATGTTACAAAAGCAACACCTTCTTTTTGTTTTTATTTATTCAATCTTGGGCATTCACTTGACACTGACTAGGAAACGTCGTGCTTCTACCAGCAGATGACTAATAAAACCGTGGGTCAAAATGTTTGATCCGGATTCCGGATCGTGTTGATTCTAACATTGGTCTCGCCAAAAATAATGAGGTGGCATTACAGATCCGGATCAACTTTGACCCAGGGTCACATCACATATCTGGTTCCACTTTGACCCAGGGTCACATCACATATCTGGTTCCACTTTGACCCAGGGTCACATCAGAGATCCGGATACACTTTGACCCAGTTTCGCATCACATATCTGGTTCCACTTTGACCCAGGGTGGCGTCAGAGAACTGGATCCACTGTGACCCAGGGTCGCATCACAGATCCCAGATCCACTTTGACCAAGAATTGAATCAGTGATCTGGACCCTCTTTGACCTCGGGGTCGCATCACATATCCGGATCCACTTTGACCAAGAGTCGAATCAGAGATCCGGATCCACTTTGACCCAGAGTCGCATTACATATCCGGATCCACTTTGACCCAGAGTCGCATCACAGATTCGGATCTACTTTGACTCAGAGTCGCATCACAGATCCGGATCCACTTTGACCCAGGGTGGCATCAGAGATCCGGATCTACTTTGACCCAGAGTCGCATCACAGATCCGGATCCACTTTGACCCAGGGTGGCATCAGAGAACTGGATCCACTTTGTTCCAGAGTTGCATCACATATCCGGATCCACTTTGACCCAGAGTCACTTCACAGATCCGGATCCACTTTGACCCACAGGTTCGCACCACAGATCCGGATAAGTTTTGCCGACATGGCCTCCCTGCGTGACTCTTTAATTCCACAAGCTGTTCCTTCCGTTTTCAAAAATAATCCACATTAAAACACCTGATGCGGGTGTGAATGCACGGCTGTATTGCCAATTGCCCCCGCTCGCCAAAGTCTACTCCAATTCAAGCTCCAAGCCAATACGAACTGCCAAGACATATTGCCTCCGTCCATTGCGATAACATTAATGCACACCCAAATACTCGCAGCACCTTGTTTAAGTGATGCAACACAGCTATTTCGGGAGTGTTTACAGAATGCTCAAATTCGTTCACCTATTTCCTAAGGGTACGAGTTAAACATTGTATTGGTTACAGCATAAAATTGAATCCCGAACGAGGTTACTTTGCACCTATCTTTCAAAAAAATTACCATTACTTGACATGTGGCGGTATTTTTAAGTGTAGATGTAAGAGGGTACATGACTGTGTCTGTCTTCTTCACTCTCTCTAAAGTTTTCATCTGCCGAACTTTGCCTCGGGCTTGCATGAATTCTATAGGCAATTGAGCATTACTTCTCTCATTAGGCTAACATTATGCGCACTGTGATAACCGTGTAGGTAATGTATTACAAGATGGCCTCATCCAACACAAAGGCAAGCTTCATCAGGCGAGGCATGTATTAACCGCATACAGAGAAGCGTGCTAAAAACTGTTCAAGTAAGGGTTGTTTTGGTGTGCTCATTTTTGAAAAAAAAAAAATTACTTCATAACATGAGTACGCCTTGTTCTTTCTTTTTGTTTATTTTTAGATATATTTTTTTCTAGTCAAATATACATATCTTTACATTTACTTAAGAACGTTTCTTATTTCCCTTGTGCGTGACTTTTCCAAAACTTGGTCGGAAGTAAATGACTTCCTTTAGATTTAAAGCCCACACACATGTACCGTGGAATAGGGTCCATGCTAATACCGCCCGATTGAATACATTTTTGTTGATTTCATTACGTCTATAACATCGCAATCATCAATAACAGGACGGTAAATTTATCAGTTTTAGATGTGGTAGGAAAATCCCAAAATAGGGGGAAATCCACTCAGACAGGTAGGGACTGAAAAACCAATCCATACCATACTCAATATGAGGCAAAGGATACCCCCCCCCGATCCAATGAACACACAATGAAGACACATAGGGGTACACCATGCCCTTTTATCGAGCACCAAATTCCCAATCCACATGTGCAAGGCTCCGGTCTAAGGTGCGACTTGAACCAGTGTCCACTGGGGTGAAGCTTGGAATGAAACCACTTAATAGCCAGCCTGATCCCCACTTCTAAGTGTCGCATATAGCAGACTTTTCACAAAACCTACACCATAAAAGGCACATTTTGGTAATAATTGCATGGATTGCAAGAGTGTGGTCTTTGTTTCTTATGATTGCCAATTTAAGTTCGCCCAATAAACCTGAATGACAGACTGTCGGCACTTCTACATTTTAACAAATGGCGAACGATACTGGACATCTCGAGGCCCCTAATTTAACTCAAGAAGCCTCGCCAATACTTAACAACAGAATCTTTGTTCAGAGAGTGATGATACTACAGTATCGCTGCATTTCACACTTTGGATTCTTTCAGATTAAATCTGTACTGCACCTCCTGGCGCAATACACATCAGCATCCAACCAATATCTCAACATCTTTATATATTATAGAGGACTGTTTGGTATTCAAGCCCAACTTTAATGAGGATCCTCTTCGCAAACACCTTGGAATAACCCAAGGTGAATGTCTCCTCTGTTCGTAATCTATCCAAATCATCGACGAATAGGTCAAGACATGTCACAGCGCCCCCAACACCTCTCTTTAATATCTGTCCTTATTGTGCTTTTTCCACATCGAGTTCGTTCAATCCTGCTGTCTCCCCTTTGCCCCTAGGCTATCCTTAAGACCCTATAGAAACAGCTATCAGGAGAACGTGCGAGACATGATGACTTTTTGGGTTCTTGTTGTTTCTTCAGTTTGTTTGTAATAATGATTGTCAATTGATTGGGTTCCAACTTTCCGTGAGGCAGTGGATTATATGTTCTCTTCCTTTATTACGTCCCATGTGGATGTGTTTCATGGCCCCAATTCCGTTATTATAAGACATTAAAGTGAGGGATGGTAACACTAAAGTCATGGCATTTGTTATTTATTTCACTGTTTTCTCCAAAAGGGCAATGCCCTGGGTGATTCAAAGTCCTTGATGTCTTAGACTGGACTATTCCACTTACCATAGAGGTAGAGATGTACTTTACTAAGAGGAGGGTCAATGAGTGTGGTGTTTTTTGAGTTGCTGAAATATTTTCCCATTCATGTACTTTGTGCAGAATTATAAAGACACCAAGATCTGAACCTTCTGATAAGTGGAGCTATCTGTTTTTGAACAAGCTTCATGATGTCTTGCTGACTGAGGCTGGGAAGTGCTTTATGTTTTTAGGTTTCCAACAGCCCTCCTCCTGGATGCCAATTGAGCTTTGGCTTTGTAATACTTAGGTGCAAGTAACACACAAACACAAACTCGCTCCAACGGTTTACCTGAAGCCCAAACGAATTAACCGTTCCCAGTGTGGCAGAGGGTGTCCCACAAATGTTTATAAACGGTTTAAGTTAACATGTTTTACCCTTTTGCCAGAGAGAGAGGTTCCTGGTATCCGACAAAAGGCCGTGGCATACAAACGGCTGTAGTTGGTAAACCAACGAAGATTCAAATTACAGACAAATGAGTGGGCTGAAGTGGGCCGATGCGCTCACGAATCGCCCCCATGATGAGTTTGTGATCAAGTCAGGTGAGGCTTCTGAGGCCCTAATGAAAATAATAGGACCTTCTTGAGACATCAAATGTTGCTGAGAATGTGTCTATCTGTAAGCCTAAGCCTGCTGAACATCACAGATGAACATTGACAACAACTGCACAGTGAACCACCTGTTTCTAAGAGTATAACTTTTGACAATTTCATTTCATTTCCTCTGCAATACTGGAAAGTCGAGTAGTTTCAGTACCTCTGAAATCACCGTCACTTTAGTTTAGATTCTTCATTAAAACTCCCTAAGATGGTGGGCTGAGTGCAGTTTTCAAAAACTGCACTCAGCCCATTATATACTTGGTTTGTTTGTGCCCTTCGTCCCCCAAAACTTCGTATTTTTTCATATTCTGGTAATTCTAGATTGAAATGAACATATTATGGTTTAGTAATCATGGTGTGGTCTACTTGAAAAAAAATTTATTCAGTATTTCCCATCGAAGGAAAGGGCGAACTTGTCACAGCTCGTCCCGAATCCAAATTGATTGGAGTAAATTCCATCAATATTGGACAGTCTTTGCCAAAAGTAATAACTCGGCAGCAAAGTAAGACAGTTTTCAATTGAATTCATAAAACCGTTTTATGTTCTCATACTGTTCCCCATATCTCACAGTGAAATATCACTATACGAATACAACATGTTGTATGAGCTGTACACTTATTCAATTACCCTTCGACAACATATTATTGATTACAAACCTACTGCGGGATTGTCTAATAGCGTACGGGGAACTGTCCGGCGGTATCAATGTCTCATAGGACGCTAGTATGAACATTATTACAACATGAATTCACGATGTCGTCTCACACTGATCTGATACTAGTTTACAATCGCATCCGGCTCTTAAAGGTGGGGGGGGGGGGGGGATTCAGCTTATCATTACCGTACAATGGTTAACTGCAGTTAAAGTATATTTACTCTCTTTGAATCAAGATAAGGTACGGCACTCAGTTTAGGCCTATGTCTGCTTATATGGAACCATATCGTGCAATGGCCAGCGTTACTAGGTTCTCTGTGAGCGTAATGCTGTTTCAAGTTAAATATAATCACAGGCAATTTAGTGGACCAGGCTTATTCCTTCATTCAAGCCTCGTTTTGGGTTGCACTGGGTTAAACGAAAGATGGTTGCACAGTGTTAATGCATGCGTATGTACAATAACAGTGCTTTGATCTCCGTTTCATTCTGAACGAGGTTCCGTCACAAGTATTTGACGAACCTTTGCTTCTCCATCTAACTATATTGAGATTATTCATCAATGGTCATTCATTTCGTGACTTACCATGGGCTTAAACGTCAACATGGAAGCATGCTCATAGTCATAGTCTAAATGGCATGCCTGGGAAATTTAAGCGTAGAGGACCGTTGAGTTTTGCGTGGCAAGCACGGCTTTCCGATGCCCCGTCAATTTCAACTTCCGTTGCTGCTGACGTTTTTATTAATTTTTTGTCGTTTTTTTTAATCGAGCATTTCAAAAGGTTTGTTTCATTCAAGTGCTATTCAAGTATATCGGATCACATTGTAAACGGAGGTATTACCGCTCCGGGTATAGACGTTTTGAATTAACATTCTCAATTTCAAATAAGGACAGTGACTCCACTTTTTTCCCCGGATGGACGCCATCTTGGATTTCTCTCGGGCAAACGGCACATGAATAGAACTTTCTTTCGTTTACAAACAATGAGCCTCGAGTATCACAAGCTGACTGGCACAAACTGCCCTTTTTAATGAAGTACCTCCCCGATCACCTGTTTGTAATGAAGTATGTGTGCGTACTTTTGGGGAAGGTTAGCACAATTGAATTACAAGTGATATAAGTAATTCTATAGCAATGTTGTATGTATAATGATAGATTAGCAATGTTGTATGGGTAATGGTATATTAGCAATGCTGTATGTGTAATGATAAATTGTATATTTTTGCAAAGAGTGCCGCCGTTTTTTGCCACTTTCTAATGATAATATGTTAGCAAAAGAAGTATGGTTCCAATTTGACCAACGGAATTCCTGTATTGAATTTTGTTATTGTATACAAGGAACTTGACTCAAAGCTTTACAGCTATACTATACAGTACTGTTTCTCTTTATTGTTATTTTATTTTTCGCTAAACTCATCAACCAACAACCTCACCCGCAGACCCCCCCCCCCCCCCAACAAAATGAAAATGCATTTGTTGGTTTGTTCAGCTGCTCTCGGATTCCGCCGTAGTCTCTGTGTTTCTGTGTCATAGGATACCAAGGGAGTTCCGGTTGTTTAATGGAAGTTGACAACGGCGCGCCTGTGAAATGCACTATGGTGTTGGTGAGGTTCTAGATTCTTGTCGATCCTCGATAACTCAAATAATTATTTCAATTTTGGCTGTATATCGTATTGTGACTTGTTGAGCACAATGTATAGCTGTTGCTTTCAAGGCAAGAGACCCGATGTATGAGACTGTCCCTACCACCCCTATACGGTTGGGGGCCGGGGCGGGGCTGGGGGGGACCAAGCCCAGTCTAATCCCAGTCTGTTTTTGTCTAGTGACCGCTCTCTACCGGGACACCCAGAAATTAAAATACTGAACCAAGCTTTTTAGTTCGAAATTGAGACGGAAATCTACACCATCGTCTATTAGGACTGTACCGTGACTGTACATGTATATCCAAGACAAGAAAAATCTTAAGCAAATAATGTACTCTCCTCTGGTCACTCTTTCATAACTACATAGACTTGGCTGGAGTGGAGCAGCCTTAGGAATCCTCATTGAGGGAATATCTACCTGTGTTAAACTATGAATAAATTTACCTGTCCACACCAGAAAAGCATGATACTAAATACGAACTTCTGAAAGTGCTGGAAGAATGAATACCGTGACAAAGCAAAGGTTACGGCAATTTACATATATACAAAGAAGGGTGAGTTCTGACTGTTTCAAACCAGGCCCTATATAAAATACGTCATGAATCGTCTATAAAAGGTGTTTATTGCATTTCTGCAGGTTCCCTTTCGAATCCCACTGACCTGGACACGGTGTTAAGATGAGGTTTCAGACGCTACCTGTTTGCATGGGGTTTCCCTTTACCATTTCCAATATGGGGGCAGAGAGTATCCCCCCCCCCCATGCTCCCATACTTTAATACACTATTTTCCTCTTGTACAGAAGTACAATTCCTCTACAATCCCCTTAAGGATTCCTGAGATTCTCATACCACAATGAAGACACAAAATAGGCTGGGGTACACCATCTTATCTTGCACCAATTGATGCTTCAACAGTTTATCCTTGCACGACAACTCACGTCTTGACGCAGAGTTGTTAACAACTGAAAAACTACGGAAGCACTTTCGTTTACAAAGGGATTGATAATATAAGTGTTCACAGGTTTGCACATAACTTGGGCTACATGGTGTAAAGGTGACCATGTGGAAAACTTCACTTGAAATAGTTTTGCTTGAAATGCTTTAGTTTTCTATTGCGACATGAGTAAGCAAGTTGATCTTGCGAATCCATGAGTCGATGTTCTAAAAAAATAAGTGAAAATTGTCTCAAGATTTCCTGAGATTCGAAGCATACAATGAAGACACATGAGGGGTGCACCATGCTCCGTATCGAGCACCAAGTATCGCAGGGTCCACTTTCCATGGAATGGAACATTTGACCTCAGCACTTTTAGGGTGCCTTTATCGAAGTGAGTCCGTCTCTTTCGGTAAGAAAGACCATAAGGCTAAAAAAGAAAAAACGGTATGTCTCATTATACGTGACAAGAATCATTCCCCAAGATTTAGATGACACGTGAAATGAATCTAAATGCCTGCACGGAATGATACATTTAAAGGTCGTGCAACTGACAACATTTTTCCCCACATCCCATCCCACTTTCCCGCCCTAATCGAAGACACTCTGACATTCCTCAGTCTTCGTTAAAGACCAGAGTAGGTCAGTTTTCTAACTAGTTGGCAAATAGCAGCTGTTACAGTCACTCTCAGCTATCAATGTTTCCGTATCTGGTATATTTTGAAAGGACGTCAACATGATGCATCTATACAATTTTGTCATGTCCCAGTCTCCAATAGCGATCTCGAATGCTGAATATCGTCAAGAGGACCATACTATTTTGTATTCTCTGTTTTTGGTGCTCGCTATATGCAAATATGGCATGGTGTACCCCTCCCTTCGTGTCTTCATGGTGTACTTCAATTGCAGGATTTACTCATTGCTCACGATTTGCCTTAGATTGATTTACATTGATTTGGCCGGGGGTGAAACAAAATGGCTGAGCATGTAAAGCAACGAATACTCTTTCTGTAGTCTGAGACTAGGTCTTTTTCATGATAAGTTGATAATTCACTCCTTTACACACACAACTGTTGTATGATTTCTGACAATTCGCTCTCCTTAGATGATGTATCAATTTGGCAATAATAATTTGAATCTGTCACTGTCAATGTTTGACCAACTGTCATAAAAAGCATATACATCTTGACAATGTTGTCATGTTCACTTCCGTCGTGCTGTGTGATATTTAAAACCATTTTGTAGTTCTTGTCTCAAAACATCTTATACTCTTTCGACACGACGTTGTAATGTTGAAAGAAAGTAGTCTGCAGCTATATATCTAGTCCCTGTACATTTTTTTAAAAATGTTGCTACTTGGTCTGTTTTTTGGCCGATTTGTCCCAACAATTTAGATTTTTATTTTAAATAGCTATTTGTGTAGGTTGGAAAAGGTATTGCAAGAAAAACATTCGCCAATGAAAAGTGGTAGATTGTCAGCAACTCGAAATCATCACACGCCCATCAACCATCGTAGAGCAAGGACAACTTCGCATGATTCACTAAAAAAAAACAGTGTCAAGACGACCCAGAAATGGCTTAAACTGACATAGAATTTTAGTTAAATTCCCATAGAAAAATATATAAAAATTCAGGGTCAGCCTGACCCAGAAATTGATCAGGCCACCTTTGACCCGGATGCGAGTCAATTCTGAACCGGAAGTGTTCAGGTTGACCTTGCCAAAATAACGAGCTACCAGGCACTTAGTTCGAATGACCGTATATATGTCCGTAAACAGAATAACAAGTCCCAGTTCCACGTTCATGCCGCAGATTGGAGCAATATCCAAGGCTCGATGTTGCTCGTCGGTTCGACCCCGGGAAATGGATAAGAAACATTCCACTTAGGGACTTTGGAATGTCCCCACCCGGCTGTCTCTGTGTTAGACCAGCTTGCTGTAAAACACACATCGGAAAAACCTTCCAGTCAATCAGGGTCGTACATCCCATTGGATTTCTGTAACATTTGTACTCTGCAGTTCGCCCTAGTAGCTCTTGAGGTTCGGAAAACATCTTATTTGATGTCCAAGGGAGAGCAGCTGTCCACAAAACCACAGTCCACTTAAACAAAGCCTGTTGTGATGCAGAAATACTACATTTTTGTACAAGAAATTTGTTGAAAGGCTTTTTGTTAAGAAACACATCAAACTAGGCCTACCCGCATATACATATTATTTGGTAGAAAAACAAAATGCAACGGTGTCTTTATTTTGCTTTCCTTGTAAATGTGTCAGTAAACAATAATTTCATACACAGTTTTTAGAGGATGTTTTCGATTGATAATAACTTTAGACCCATCTGATTTAAATCTTAGTGAGAACAGAAGACAATTTATTTATGTCTTGTCAGAGGTTTTTGCTAGTCCGTGGGCTTAATTTGGTTGCGGCAATCGAAATGAGCGTTTGTAATTGGGATTTTGTTGTTGTCGTTGTTTGTTGTTGTTGTTTGTGTTGTTGGTGTTGTTGTTGTTGCTGCTGCTGCTGCTGCTGATGCTGCTGCTGCTGCTGCTGCTGTTGATGTTGCTGTTGGTGTTGCTGTTGCTGTACGGTTGCTGTTGCTATTGTTGTTGTTGCTGCTGCTGCATGCTGCTGCTGTTGTTGTTGTTGTTAATGTTGTTGCTGTTAATGTTGTTGTTGTTGACTGCATTTCAGATAGGCAGAGGATAGGTGCTGGTATGAACTTATAATCAGTGCAAAACGATAATTATAAATTATAAACTCTCTTTATAATTCCCCTCGGAGACTTATTTTTTCATGTCTTCGGTCTTTATGATGTAGTAAATATTAAAACCCACTTTTCAGCACAACATGCCACGAGTTAGTTTCAAAACACACGTCGTGAATATTATTATTAACCATGAATGCTCTCCCAAAGACACCATTGTAAATCTTTCAACTAATCACAGTAGATATCTTCAAAATTGAAACACATAAGGGCTACCGTACTACCATTCACTTGCATCATTTCTTACTAGAAAACAAGATAGATAAGATAATCACTTCGAACACGAGCCATCCTCTTATCTCAATGAAGAAGGCGTGTATTTTCCCCACATGTAAATATTTCCAATACTCATCTTTAAATGATGATATCAGCTGTAGAGCTGTTCAACCCATAAGAATATTCAGGGGACAAGGAATCGTAAGATTTAATGCGACATTGCTATTTAAAACCTTCTCGCACTTCCGTCCATTACTCGATAGAGTCGTCACTACTGTGTGTTAAACCAACTGACAAAAATAAAGACATATGGCGCCGTCAGATGAACGAAGTCGACTGTTTCTGAATCATCGCAAAATGTCGACGACCCTTCTGGCCCAGATAATTTTCAGGGGCATTTTGTCGTAGCTAATATAAATGACAGTCATTGAATTCAGCAGAAGTATTTTCAAACTAACGTATTGTGGCAAATTGTCACCGACCAACACCTCAGTCGTCTTTGTACAACATTTGATAAGATTGAAAATAAAGTTGTTCACAGATTTGCACATATAACTTTGGTATAAATATGGTCACGGTGGAAAACTTTCTTTGAAATAGTTTTGATTGAAATTCCATAGTTAGGAAAAAGGTAAAACAGTAGTCTTTATCCTGCAGAATAAAATCCGATGTTTGAAAAAAGTTCAAACACACAATACAGGTTTTCACTGTTTTCTCATGACTCTGAACACCGATTGAGGGTTGTTATTTCATGTTGGGTCACATCAAGTGTGGAAACTGGTCTTAGGCAATTACCAATGTTGTACACATCCTTTTAAGCAAACTACGGCAGTAAAATAGTTATGATGCATTAAAGGCACTGAACACGTTTGGTAATTGTCAAAGACCAGTATTCTCACTTGGTGTATCCAAACATTATGCATAAAATAACAAGCCTGTAAAAATTTAGGCTTAATTGGTCATTGAAGTTGCAAGAAAATTATGAAAGAAAAAACACCCTTGTTGTACAAGTTAGTGTGCTTTCAGATAGGAATAAAAGGCTTCTGGCCAGAAGTCTTTTATTATTTTAGTGAGAAATTACCTCTTTCTCAAAAACTACGTTACTTCAGAGGGAGTCGTTTCTCACTCTCCGTTGCTCGGACCAAGTAAGTTTGTATGCTAATATATATTTTGAGTGATTATACCAAACGTGTACAGTGCCTTTAATGCACAACGATGCTGTGGGCGTTTGGGGAAGATGTTAATTGTTTCGTGAACAGATTTTCTCTTCTTTACCCGAATTATTTGATTATGTTTACAACGTTTGTTGTTCAGTAAAGTAACACTACCACGCTTTAATGATGCTGAGCTCGTTAATCACATCTGAGCCCACATGTGACACACAAGAGTCATGCCTAATTATTTCCCCGTCACCTACCATCACCGTTGAGTACAGTATAGATCGCACGCGGTGATAGACCCCGAACGTGTCTTCATGCATCATTGTCTGGCTCCCTACATGCACTTGCAATAATGAATGCCGGTGTTAACTTATAACACTTAATGGAACCAGACTATTGGCAACATTGGTCAACATTGGTTGAAACAGACAAACCAAGGTGCCATGATTGATAATATAAGCGCAGACAAACTCTGTTCCGAACGTTTTGGGTATTGAATTACTGCGAAGTTAATTACTTGATGGATTTTGGATAAGGCCCTGCCAGAAAACCTATGGAGAGGTGTGCTTTGGTTCAGTTATTGTGAATTTTACGGAGCCCCGAAAGTGACTTTGGCAAAACATGCATCTAATTATCACACAGCATCTCGTCGCCACGGGATTTTTAGACATAAAAAGAACCCCATGTGACTTCCTTGGCCACAGTCTTCACTGCGTAATAATGACCGGCTTGAGAGGCTGCCCCAACCCGGTCACTATCACGAATTGATAATCGAGTCCTCAAACGGTTAATCCCCAAGTTCAATGTGATAGTTATTTTGTTTATAGTTGGCCATTCACAGACATGCATTGCCATCTCATTCAAATGTTCATTTAAAGCTGCCTTGTTTCTACTTTCAGAAAACAAAATGATAATAATGATGCAGTTTTAAAAAATGCTTTCTGCTTCTCTCTCTCTCTCTCTCTATTCATGTATGTCCAC
>JAUELU010000091.1:1926520-1938320 GCA_032357145.1 Evasterias troschelii
TCCGTTGCTCGTTACCAAGTAAGTTTTTAAGCTAATATTTGTTTTGAGTAATTACCAAACGTGTATGATGCCTTTAAAGGTAATGACCCTGAAAAGAAAATTGTGTAACTTTTATTTGAAAGCCTTCTTGTTATAAAGATGGTAATGATAGCAGGGCTCAAATTGTACACTGGACCACAGGCCCAAGGCAAGTAGTTTTACTGTTGGGCCTGTAAACTCATGACTGGACAAGTCCATCGGTCTTGTGTTTTTCAAATTGAATAATAAAACCTCACAGTGTAATATCTTCAACAAAAAACAAGTTTTGTTCAAATGTTGACACCGAGTCTGATACACACCTTGCAATTCTATTGAGTAAAGACAAATAAGATACAATTTTTCTCATAGACCATGTGACCTGTGACATCACATGTTTACAAAAGAGCCACAGAGCCTGGACTTCCTGCAGGCACAGTATGTACGCAGCTTAGGGCCTCGATGGAAGAACAAAATCAATTTTATGTTTTATGGAGATTGCACTGTCTGATTTTTCTCGACTTTTGATATGAAGAAAGGGGAGACATCTCAAAAGGTGTACAGCTGTTACTTTTGTAACTCTTGAGTTTATGTTAAAATTATGACACAAAATGGAAATTTTCCCATATGACCAGTGTAGTATCTTGCCTGTCGGGAAATGCATTAGAACGTATAAGGTCAATCTTTAAACAGATGTAACATGGTCTACAGCATAATGTCTTAGTGCTTGTTCATAGAAAAACAGTATGCATGTTAAACTGTTCTGGTCTTATTAGAACAATTCTAGGCAAGTAAACATTTTGTGGCTTTTTCCCCCCAAATTTGAGACCTGGATAGTTAGCATCAGAAGTGCCTCCATTGATAAAAAAACAATGAACATGTCAACAAATTTGAATCTCCGAAGATCATCTCCAGGTGACCAGTTCGTTTGTTTGCTGCCCTAAAAAAGGATGGATTTGGAACTCTTGATGAAAAAACTGTGACAGTTTTTTGCTGTTTTATCAACAAGTAGGCTAGGCACTGTATTCAATTGTAACTTTCACAGGTGACTGTAAATCACCATTCTGTTGACAAAAAGCAAACAATTTTGGGTTGAACGAAGACAAATTGACAAGAGCAAAAATTGAATCAATGACCTCCCGATTAACGTGCCGGGCTCTACCAACTTAGCTATCTAGGCCTATGTTGGTGGTCTTGTCAATCCAGAGGTCATTGGTTCAAACCCTTCTCTAGTAAATTTTTCTTTGTTCAATCCCAAATTAAATTAAATTGTACCCAGTCAGCTTCCCTTGTGGCTTATCACATGATATATAAAAGATAAAACGAAGAGGCTACCATAAAAAGGTAGATTTTTAGATATCAAGTCGGCTGTTTATAAAGTATACATCTAAGAGAATGACTGTAGATACACTCACCCTTGAGCAGATGATGCTCTTTGCAAACCTGACGTTAACAATCTCAGCCTGTTCAGTCATCTCCCAGATACAAGAGAATGCAAACCTCTCCTCTTTACCTCTCAGAGAACAAAGGTTGGAACTCAGTAACTCAGGAACCATGTCAATCCTCTGCAAAACATTCAAACCAACAAAGTTGTAAAATAAAACTAGAAATCTCTTGATAAATAAATGTTACACACGGTAATGTCAACTTTTAAAAGTATGATACTTTATTAGACTTAAATTAGAAAAAACAAACGAACAATCTGAAAACACACTTTTTAAATCTCTAGACAAAAATTAAGTTCTTATTAGGAAATCTGACCGAGGAAATTCCTGACCAAACATAAAAATAAATTGATAATATTTTCACAGCTTGGTGCTATGCTACGTGTTTATTGAAGATGAAAGGATTGGAGTAAATTTACTATTCATAATACCACATCATACCTTTAAAAAACACAAAACAGTTTTTTAGATTTCATTCTTTTGTCACATACACATAGACAGGGTTTGCTTTACACTTTTTCAGTGGGCAAGTTGGCTCGTCATTTCACAGGTCTGCAAGCTTTATCACTGATCCATATATTTAGGTTTCCTTTCAACTTTGTTACTTACATGGAATTTGTAACTTAAAGTAATATGAAATATCAGCAGTTTACTTATTGCAGTGGCAATAAAATAACTAGCCAGGCAGACTAGTGTCCAGTGTGTTTATACTGTTATTTGGCTAACAGACCACATAACGCTGCACACATCAAGCTCAGAGCTTTTAAAGGGAGTGTTACTGTTAGTTAAGTTTGGCTTGACCGCTAGAGGGCGGGGAATATGGCAGTAGAAGCGAGATAGATGTGAGCATCGCCGAATCAAAGCTTGATCAGAAAACTTGAATTTTTGTTTACAACTTGACAAACAGAGGTTGCAAAAGTTGGAAGAGGATGCCGAAATTGAAGAAATCCTTAAACGAGCACGTAGTCAATGTTGCTACAAATGTTGAAGGATTAGTCAAATTTCTGAGTATGGCCGCTAAGGAGGCAAATGACCCTGTTTTGGGGTCCCTTGCCACCAATATAAAGATCTGAAGGCGACTGACAAATCATGCATGTCAAAACGAGGTTCATCATTCAGTGTCCTCTCTGAGGATAATGCAACTAACAAGCTGGACTGGGATGAAAAGAGAGAAACCCCTGACAAAAGGAACGGAGGAGTCCACCGGCTCTCAGATTGCAATGAATTCCAGAAAATGTCTTCTCAGAAAAGAATGGAGTTGATAAAGAGAAAGCGACTGTGTTTCAACTGCTTAAATGCTAGCAACCACGCTGCAAGATGGTGTAGGAAAAAGAGTGATTGCAACATAGAGGGTTGCACTCTGAGACATTTCATGTGTTTACATGATGCAATGCAGTTTGCCATAAATAGACCAGACCAGAAAATTTTTCCGAACAAAGATATGCAAAATAGAGAAGTGCACAAAGTTAAAGCTAAAAGCTGAGCAGTTTGCCCCTAAAGAAAAGGAGCAAAGGTCATCCTCCCCATTGTCACAGTAAATGTCAGAGGTAAAGGCCAAACTGACTTTATCCAAACACATGCTCTCCTGGACCCTGGCAGTAATCGAACATTCTGCCCCATGTTCTCTACTGGAGCATGGGTCTTAAAGGAAAAGAAACTGTTCTATCACTAGAGACCCTGAACGAGGGCAATGATTCAAAAGCATTGGAAGTTGCATTAGAAGTGACTGGAACAGCCGGCAAGGAAAGAAAGCGAAATGTCATTCAGCTGCCAAAGGTTTATGCTTTGCACTCGTTCCCGACTCTGAAGAGTTGTTTAGCAACTTTAGCCGACTTAAGAAGATGGACCACCTTAAAGATTTAGACTTGCCCCAAGTGCCTGAATCCAAAGTAACAATCCCTATCGGGCAGGATATTCCTCAGGTCCTTATGCCTTTGAGGTCAGACAAAGTGCCTCAGGAGAACCATATGCAATGAGAACAGCTCTAAGATGGGCCAATCGTCGATGAACAGTCCTCCATGAGCAGTGCATGCAGCAAACCAGAAGGAAGTTGCCCTTGATGCCCATGTTGAGCGCTTCTGGAAGTTAGATACTGCCCATGCACTGGCAGGAAGCCAACCTCAAATGTCCATAGACGACAAAGGGGTAATAGACGATTGAAACAAAACACTGACAGTTGTGGATGGGCATTACCAGATGGATATTTCTTTCAAGCTGTATCTACTACAGTTGCAAGAAAACAGATCCGTTGCTGATAAGAGACTGCTAAGCCTTGGAAGGCGTCTGACCAAAGATCCAAGTTTCACTGCATATAAGGCAGGTATTGATGATTTACTCATAAGAGGGTACGCAGAACATGTATCTTGCATTGATAAAGATGCCTCTGCCAGATCATAATGTGATGAGTCCCAACAAGCCGGTTAAGTTACGCATTGTTTTCGACTGTGCAGCCGAATATGCTGGAACTTCCCTGAACAAGGCAGTATTTCGAGGCCCTGATATGACTAATAAGCTGATAGGAGTTCTAGTCAGATTCAGAGAGCGCCAAGTTGCAGTCATGGGTGACATAGAGGCTAAATAAATAAATAAACAAATAAATTTGGGGAGGCTAATCATCCTTACTCGCAGCTAAGAGCTGAATCGCGAAGGACCTAGCTACAACAGGTTCGAGATGCAGGCATGCAAGGGCGCCTTTGGCAGCCAGCCACATCAACCCATTATGACCACGGAGCACAGCCAGAGATCGAAAGTGTTTGATTTTTCCCGAGGGAGGAAAACTGGATGGTCTGGAAAACCTTCATGGCACAGCAGAGAACCAACGCACAACTCAACTCACATACATGTATGGCCCTGGCCGGATATCGAACCAGGGTCACCTTGGTGAGAGGCGAGTGCTTTACGCACAAGCCAACCATGCCATCAGGTGAAGGTTCCACCAGGTGAAGGTTTCTTATTGCCATAGAGATGCCCTTCGATTTTTTGTGGTGGAAGAAGGGAAACACAAATAATCAACCAGAAGTCTACAGAATGGCGGTGCACCTCTTTGGGGGTGTATGGAGTCCGAGCTGCGCCAACTTTTCCCCTACACAAAACTGCTGAAGATAATGCAGACGAGTTCGACAACAAAACAGTCACTACCGTAATGGAAAACTTAGCAGAAAGAATGCATCTTTCAAGATGAGTGCAAGGCATACAAGGGGAGGGATGATGAGCTAGAACAAGGAAATCATAGGCGCTGGATCAAATGGCTGGCAGAGCTTCTGATGATGGAGAATTTTGAAATTCCGAGATGCATTGTGCCTCGGGGCTTTGGAACGGCTGCAAGGCTACAGCTACACCACGTTTGCGATGCTTGGTCGGCAGCCTATGAAGCAGTTTCTTGTGTAAGACTGATCAATCAGGAAGGAATTTCACACTGCACGTTTCAGTTAGGAAAGTCAAGATTAGCACCAATTAAGCCTATGACCATACCGAGGCTGGAGTTATCGGCAGCAGTGGCGGCAGGAAAGAACTGAACATTGAGATTGACACGAGCTACTCGTTCAGAAATATATTGTGATGTATACATGGATTGTGTATTGTGATGCACTGGAGAGGCGATAAGCAAAGAGTATTAAATGTACATGAGCAAAGGAATCGTCAAAATAGTCACAAGCAGTGGTGATTCCGCCGTTACAGGGAGGGTATACCATTTGTAATTACTCCAAAGAATCAAGACTATAAAAAGTCATTTGGTTTAAAGCACTGCAGCTGTTGATAATGTATAACACTTTGAGAAATGACTCTCTACTAAGGAATGTGATTTTAGAGAAAAGAATTCAAAAAACATTTCAAATCTGAGAAAGTGTATGAAACGTTTCTTATATTGTGTATTCTAATTATGGATTATTCTTCCTGCACGGATATAACCCTTCCAGATTTGCAACGATATCCAAAAAACATGTATGCTACCACATTTTGAAATGAAATTTTTACAAGTTAGTTTTAAAGTATATATAATAGGATTGAAACAATCAAAGGGTTCCAACAACCAAAGGTATACTTTGCCTTTAATAGTACAATGCCAACATCCTTTACAAACGGGAATTTGTAAACATTTATTTACCTTATCCACAAGATAGACAGTTGTACCTCTATCTGATGCTTCATCATCTAGTGCATTCCCTGGCCGGATGAAATGTGTAACATCTGCAATGTGTACCCCTACCTGCAGATTAAGTCCAATAAGTATGAATCATCAATTTCTATTAATTAGCAACAACAAACCCAATAAGACTTAAAGGCCATCCAAAGCCTTCAACATTCAACAGAGGTTGTGTATAACTTTTAGGGTCTTTTGAAATGTTGATATTTCTACAGTAGAATGAACAGAGAAAACAAACATGGTCAAGCGGTCAATTACAAGTGCACTTGTAATAGAGAGGCACGTTGGGGTCTGATCCTACTTTGCGTTTACACTTGGTTTTTGATCCACCTGGCTGGATCTGATCCTGCATTGATCCTGCATGGAAGTGGGATCAAAAAGGAGGATCAGATCCTGATCACTCTTATGTTTACGCTGTTCTGTTCATCTCCCTTGCAGGATCTGACACTCCTTTGATCAAGTGTAAATGAAGTGTTTGAGGGCAGAGACAGTTCTTGTGATTGATTTAGCTTGGTGTGCTACATACTTGGCAGCACAGGCTGTAAACTCTCCAGGGAGCTGAGAATGGCTCAAGAAATGAAAGAATGAAATGGAGCGATGACCAGTAATAAAAATGTCGTAGTGTCACTGCGAGCTATATAGACCATGTTACCTTTGTTTACAAAGTGGGGACATTGTACATTCTAAAGCGTTTCCTGGAGGGCAAGATACTACACAGGCTATATGGGAAAATTTACATTTTGCGTCATAATTTTCACATAAATTCAAAATTTACAAAAGCAACAGCTTTACAGTTTTTAAGATGTCCCCCCTTCCTTCATATCAAAAGTTGAGAAATCAGACAATGCAATCTCCATAAAACATAAGATTTGTTGATTTCTTCCATTGAGCTGTGTACAAATGTGCCTGCAGGAAGTCCAGGCTCTGTGGCTCTTTTGTAAACATATGATGTTACAGGTCACATCGTCTATAAGAAGCCACTATTATTATTTCATTTTATCACAGCATGCAAAAGAAAGATTGCATTTTCCTTTGTGCCGGTAACTCCTCGAGTCGGGCTATAATTATAATTATTATTATTATAATATGTTAACAGAGTTGGATGTTCCCTTACAATAATAAAAACATTGCCTTACCTCTACGTTACCATTGTCAATGTTTCTACAATGTAATGCATCGTCAATGTCTGTACACCCTGGTGGATCTACGCTGCAGATGTCTAGATGACGTAGGTCTTCCCGAACCTTCACATCCTATAATACACATCACAAAGCACACAACTCATTAGTATTAAAGACTAATTCTTCCAAACCAAGCTTAGACAGATTTCAAGATCAGGCATGAGAATAGGCGTTGGAAAAAAGTCAAGATTTTGGGCAATGTCCGAATTTGTGCATGTCCGGAATTCGAGCAAGTTGACTCGGGCGTCAGTGCCGCACTGAACCCCTCGGGCGTTATTGGGACCATAGATGGGACCAGGGACGAGCTACAGTAGTAGGAGGAAAATACTTTTACAAAAGATGAAATCAGACGCCTATTGTCTGAAAAAGCAAAAAATACAATGATCTTCCGAAAAAATCCAAAAAAATATGAACGAAGCAGTCATGTTTTTATTTAACAGAAAGTTTGATTTTTGGGGGTCTTTACCTGTGTTAATGAATCATTGGGTTAAGTGTTGCCCCCTTTTGGACACTGAAAATTGTTCTTCAAAACACCTTTAAGTATCTCCAAGATTATCCTGACAGTTTACAAACTGCATCATTTTGGAAAAATGTGACACGTCAACTCAAACGTCGCTGAATCTCCTCACACGTGTGTGACGCACACTCATTGCATGCATTGCCTCAAAGTTTCTTCCAGGTCATAGTTCAATGCGTAAAAATATTTCCAGCCGTAAAACACATTAGACGAATCAAAGAACTGGCGCTTTTGCCTATGAACGTGGGTAGTGACGGCTGGTGAAAAAAGTATACCGATTCGCGGGCGCACAAAACCGTGTGTTGTTGTCAGTAGACTTGTCAATGCCTCCACACATTCCTTTGCTGCAGCATGCAGTAAAGTATTACGGTCAGACTAGACCGTACCACGAATGAAGCGGGGAACAAGAAAAGTCTACACATAGATCTAGCTGCATAAAATATGCGACGCACATGGAAGAAACTCACTGCATATATTGCTTATTGGTCCGGCCGCCGCCAGGCTGCAATATATTTCTGAAAGACGTAAAGGTAAAATTAATTTACAATTTCTGATCCTAGAAGAGAGCTCAGCGAAATTTACATGTATACACCCACATCCTACCCCCCAAATTTTATATCAAATTTACACTGTACTCATAGACATATAATTTGAAGTGAAAAACCCGGAATTCCGGGAAAATCTGGAAGATTCTCATGCCTGCAAGATGCTTGTTATTATGGGATTTGAGACATTGCATGGTGAGGTATCAATGTATATTTGGTTTTCGGTAACACCATGTTTACATCACTTGCTAGGTAGATTTTGTTCTTTGAGAACTTGTCTTGCTATTTTTTCTACTGCTGCGGAGTAGATTATTCAAATATACATGCTTGTTATTGTTTATACCTCTTCAGTGATCCCCCACGGCAGTGCTGGTAGGAAACTAAGCACTGCCTCTGAGAAGGGAAGATGGGGTACGTCATGCTCTAGAAGAAGAACTTCATTCTCTGTGTCTCTGTCTCCAATCTCACCGAGCTGACGGACAAAATGACCCTAGCAAAACAACAACAAATGAAGTCATTACTTACAATCTATTACTGATCAAAATTAATCAAAATAAATTAATATGGGATTTGAGGCATTGCATGGTGAGCTATCAATGTATATTCAGTTTGCGCTAACACCACATGTATACATCCACTTTGCTTGCAGTGTAGATTTTGTTCTTGGAGAACTTGTCTTTCTGTTTATTCTACTGCCATGGAGTAGATTTCCAAATTCTGGAAACTACTTAGTTCTGAAAAGAACTGTCCTGCTTATTAACTACTACCTACCTACTACTGGGCTGAAGGAAAGAAATTGGCCGGGACTACTACTTTCGCTCAGTGGATCAAGGGGACTTCTCGTTATTAACTTCACTGCCGCTGAGTGAGTTCTAATTGGTGTCAACAATTCAACTAGTATCATCAGGTGACTGAAGAGTGTTTGAGATCCTGGTCTCTTTCAGGGATTCTTAATAATAATATTAATAAAAGATCTTATATAGCACAGAATCCGCCTAAAAAGGCACCCAAAGCGCTTCACACAAACAACAATAGGAAGACATTTTTTTTTAAAGCACCAGCAAATGACAAGAGGTTAATGTCTTAGGTTTTAGTGTAAAATGTTCGGGTTTCGATAAGGTCTCCTAGGCAGAGACTCTTGGGGACAACATTTGCATCTCTACTTTGGAAATGTAAACTTGTTAAATATGTTTACAGTGTCTGGTACAAGAGCATTAATATTTACATACAGTAACCTAACAAGCCCATTGGTGCACTCCCCGTATTTTATAAGAATCACTGCAGTTGCCTGCTCTATAGTCCCTGTCAGGAGACTGAAGAGTGTTTGAGATGCTAGTCTCTTTGCAGGGATTCAGAGGTTTTCAGCGTAGAGACATAAAATATGGCCATTGTAATATATATTAGATGGCACAACGAAGGTTAAATGGAATGATGTCCTTGTCTAATTTTAGGTATTTTCTTGACTCACCAAAGGATACCTAGAGTTCCGTGGCCAACTGTCTATGCTGACTATAATCCTCTGTCCTTGTAACATAGCAGCTTGTCTCGTTTCAATTCGTATCTTCGGAATCTTTCTCTCTGCAGCCATAAACAAGTGGCGTGTTCCCTAAAACAAAATACACAGTTCATTTGGTTTTAATTTCCCTGGTCGCAATGTTGGGTATACTTTACAATACAACTTCCAGATGTCATAACTTTTTGTAATAGAGTGGCATGTTGTGGCCGAGCGGATAAGAGCACCGGACTCAAGCTCTGGTGTTTCTGATCGAACAGAGTGTGGGTTCAAGTCCCGGTGACGACACTTGTGTCCTTAAGCAAGACACTTAACCATTATTGCTGCGTCCTTTAGATGGGACGTAAAGCCGTTGGTCCCGTGTGCACTTATCAAAAAGAGAAGGGATTCACCCCGGTGTTCCTGGTTTGATTGGCTCTATATTGCGCCACGACACCTAGTTATGCTATGCAAAGGAATAGGTCTCATACTTCAAAAACAAAGCTCTGCACACCTTGCAGGAACAAATACTGAACGCTTTGAGAAGAGATGCCAATCGGGTGTGATGAAGCAATGTATAAGAACTTTGTTTTATTATTATTATTATAATAAATGACCTACCCCTGTATTGTTTGATGGCTGAAGTACACCACAGTAAGGTCTCCAGTTACGCTTTACAATACCAACGATCTTCCCAGTTGGCCGAGAGTTTTCAGGTTGGCTAGACCCTGACAGTTCTTCACCCTGAAAGTAACCAAGCAAAACAATTTATTTATTTTTGATAAACAAACTAAACAATACAATCTTGACGACTAAAGGTTTAAGTCCATACATCTGTTGCATCTTTTATTTTGATAGAATGAAAGTCATTGTTTACTTCTTCTAAATCCTTCTCTGCATCTTCCTCTTTGTTAGCATTGTCCACGGCAACGACAGATGAAGGACATGTCCATTGATGCTTTGGTAATATCACTATAGCTACTATGTCCTCATTCACAGCTCGATTCTGATTGGCCAAACCCTTGATGAATATCTAAAAAAAAAATATACGAGAAAATCATTAAAGGCGGGGTATAATTTTGGTAATTGTCAAAGACCAGTATCCTCACTTGGTGTATCCCATCATATGCATAAAATAACATACCTGTGACAATTAGGGCTCAATTGGTCATCAAAGTTGCAAGAAAATAATGAAAGAAAATACTTTCTTGTTGCATAGAATTGTGTGCTTTCAGATGCCCAGGAAAAGTTTCATACCTGAAGCCTTTCTCAGATTCAAATTTGAGGGTGAAAAATTACCTCTTTCTCTAAAACTGCATAACTTCAAAGGGATTCATGTCTAACAATGTTTTATAATATTAACTGCTCTCTAGTGCTCATTAACAAGTAAGTTTTTATACTCATAACTTTTTGAGTAATTACCAAAAGTACACTCTGTCTTTAAAGAATATTTCAAATAATTAACTACAAGGGAAACTGACTGGGTAAATTTAAAATGATTTTTGGGGTTGAAAAATTGACTAGAGCGGGATTTGAACCAATGACCTCCAGATTAACGTGCCAGCGCTCTACCAACTGAGCTATCTAGCCCTATGTTGGCGGTCTCCCTATTTTGTCAATATCTTTGTTCATGGGTGCCAGTCTGAAGCCATTTAACCCTGTAGCAAGGGATCACACTCAAGTATACGATACAACCTGGGAAGCGGCAGCCAGAGGATCACCTTATTTAAGGGGATGCAACTTTTTAAATCAAATAATAAATCACAAGGAAAACTTACTATGTAAGTTTTAGATGATTTTTGGGTTGAACAAAGAAAAATTGACAAACGACCTCCGGATTAATGGCCGGCGCTCTACCAACTGAGCTATCTAGCCCTATGTTGGTGGTCTCCCAATTTTGTCAATATCTTTGTTCGGGGATGCCAGTCAGAAAGAATATTTCAATATACTTAATTTGAAGATGACTTTCTGTGGACTTGAGAATAAAGCCATTGTAAAGTACAGATCTTACTACAAAAGGGAAAGTTGGGGTCAAAACTTCCTCATACTTACCATCTGTTCCTCACCATGTATACCGACGAAACCCTCCCTGAAGTTTTCTGTGCTAGCTCGGAAAGTTCCCTGTTTGACATTTCCGGTTTTAATGGCTGCTTGAAGCTGAGTGGTTGACATGTGTTCAGGGAACAGAACCTTGCGTCCACCATCAGAACTGATGTCACTATCCTTCTGTTATGTGGAGAGAAAATGAAATTAACAAATGTGAATTACTCATTGGTATAGCTTGGGCAATCATCAGTTATTTGTTTTCTAATGGCGACTTTTTGAACGCAAGTTCGTCCTAAACAAGGCTTTAAGCCACTCTTGGTAAGGGGCTACATGAAGTAAATATAGACCATGTTACCTTTGTTTACAAAGTGGTGACCTTGTACATTCTAAAGCGTTTCCTGGAGGGCAAGATACT
>JAUELU010000091.1:1958735-1969863 GCA_032357145.1 Evasterias troschelii
AAAATGAATTGCTTTTCAAAATGATTCAATCCTATTTGTATGCTTGTCGTTACATTTCTGTCCAGTTAAAGTGTAGCGAGGACTGCTGTACTATAGGGAACACCTATTGATTTCAGATAAGTATTATTATGGCCGGCTTTAGGATCAGTGTGTGTGTTGTTGTTATTTAAATGATGGTTACATTTTGGAAGCAATCATTAATTTTCTTTAGGTTTTAAGTACAGGCATGCAATAGGGGGTCGCGAATGCGTTCATTCTTTTTTTTTCTCTCTTGAATACACAGAAGTTTTAAACACGGCATAGTGTGGACTGTCTTTCAATCTAAGTAACCATTACTCTTGAAAATGAATTGCTTTTCAATTGATTCAATCCTATTTGTATGCTTGTCGTTAAATTTCTGTCCAGTTAAAGTGGAGCTAGATGGATCCCAAGGTTTCTAGTCAAACTTTGGATGGTCCTTTTCAATGTGTCTTTGTGAACTTGAAAGAAACAGAATGGAGAGGGGGGGTTGGGTTTGGTTAAGTAAAGGGAAGCCCTGGAAGAGACCATTGTAAACATTGAAGTTATGACTTTATACTAACAATTTTGTTCTTTTTTTTCTTCCCAGTTTTGACGAGATTGATTGACGAGGACTGCTGTACTTGGGGAACACCTATTGATATTAGATAAGTATTAAATCCATTTGAATTCAAATCACTTCATATTAAGGACTCTAATGGCTGGCTTTAGGATCAGTGTGTGTGTTGTTGTTATTTAAATGATGGTTACATTTTGTAAGACGTTCCTTCATGTTTTTTAGGTCTCAAATACACGGCATGCCATATGGGGTCGCGAATTCGTTCATCCTTTTTTTTTTTCTCTTGAGTACACAGAAAGTCTTAAAGCGCGGTGTAGTGTGGACTGTCTTCCAATCTAGGGAACCATTACCCTTAAAAATGAATTGCTTTTCAAAATTATCAAATCCCTTTTGTATGTTTGTCGTTACATTTCAGTCCAGTTTAAGTGGAGCTAGATGGATCCCAAGGATTCTAGTCAAACTTTGGATGGTCCTTTCCAAGGTGTCTTCATGAACTTGGAAGAAATAGAATGGAGGGGGGGGTTGGGTTTGGCTAAGTAAAGGGAAGCCCTGCAAGAGACCATTGTGAACTTTGAAGTTATGATTTCGTACTAACAATTATTTTATTTATTTTTTCCAGTTTTGACGAGCTTGACTGACGAGGACTGCTGTACCTGGGGAACACCAATTGATTTTAGATAAGTATTAAATCCATTTGAATTAAAATCACTTCATATTTAGGACTCTTATGGCCTGCTTTAGGATCAGTGTGTGTCTTGTTGTTATTTAAATGATGATAAAATTAGTAGTGGTGCAAGTGACATGACCCCATGTCTTATGGGTTGTACCACCAGTATGGCTGGTAAAGGAGTCTGATTCCCTGATATGTTGTCTACAAATGATGCATTTGGTTGTGTTAGAACACCTAAAAGTACCCTGTGGCACAGGGGGATTAATATCATCATTAATAGGGGGGACTTCTGCCTGGACAATGAGATCCCTGAGACTGGGTGGCCTCGGTAGGCAACTATGGGTTCTTCCTGTACAGCAGGTGGAAGCTGATCTGATGTGTGAAGAATGTGATGTTTAAAACTATTATTACGAATGGGAGGAGGTAAGGGGTGCAAAGTAACAACAAAAAGAACTTTCCTTTGCTTGGGTTCTTTGGAGAGTACCGACTCCCTAGAACGGGCCTTGACTTTCTGGATTGCTCGATGGACTTCTAGGGACCTATGACCCCTGGAAACAAGGTGTTTCTGAAAGCCCTTGAAATTGGCTTTCCATTGGTATAAAACTTGTGTAAATCCAAAACTACTAGTGGGGTGACTTGACCGTCCTTACATAGTTTTTATTTCTTAAACAGCTCTGTGTACAGAAATCCCGTTGAACATGCTGTTGTGGCACATTGGGAGTACCTTCGCATGCTAAATAATTATACAAAGAATACAGCTGAATAATTATTTCATATTTTTTTTAGGGGAATGGCTTATAAATAAATGGGACTGATGCTCTTAAAGGGTGTGTACAACATTGTTAATTGCCAAAGACCTGTATTCAAACTTGATGTGACCCAACATATACATGAAATAACAAACCTGTAAAAGTTTAAGCTCAATCGGTCTTCAGAGTCATGAGAAAGCAGTGAATAAAAAAACTTATGTGTTTTAACTTCTTTTCAAACATCGGAATTTATCCTGCAGGATAAAGACTATTTTTTTATTTCCTAAAAACTATGGCATTTCAAGCAACACTATTTCAAGGGAAGTTTTCCACCATGACCATCTTATATACCATGTAAGTTAATGTGCAAATCTGTGAACATTTATATGCTCATTCTTACCAATGTTGTACACACCCTTTAACTTTGACAGTCTTTTTTGGCACCTTGGAAAACCATTCCAACAGTCTGAATATATGATTACTGTAGAGCATGTCTGCACCAGAAGAGTGTAACAAGGGGGATTGAGCTGAACTTTGAACCTATATCAGCTCCTCCCCTCCCCAAATCTCCCTGTTGAAAACGTCTGGCGCACCTCTGTTGAAGAGGCTAGTGTGGTAAAACAAAATTAAATTAAGCATTTAGATTTTGGAATATAGATTTAGTAGAGCAAATAATTGTAAATGTAGATTTGAGTGTTTTTTTTCCCCTTTAGTAGGTTCTTGTTTGCAAATAATCATTCAAAAAAATGTTTTCCGTCACCAGCCTTGAGCTACTGAGGTTTAGGTCATTTACCTTAATTGATCATGGAGGTGGTACCTCATGATGTTTTGGATCTTCCTTTACAATGGATACAAATTCATGATGAACCAGGCACTTCAAAGGGTAATTTTAAAAGTTGAATTGTCTGAGTGTTGACATTAAAGCCTTCAGGATTAAATTACAAATCTTCCGAATTGGGATTTATCTTGTGAAACTGTCTCAAAAACAGCTTTTGGAATAATAAGTCAATAGAATGGTCTTGGGGAGACAGGAAACAGCCCCCCCCCCCTTCCTCTTCAAAGCTCTTACTACCACCACCCCTACCCCTAAAATATCTAGTTACACCAACTGGTCATTGGCATTGGTCTTTTACTTAAATTGCAAACCCGTCTTGGAAAAGTTAATTCTTTGAAAGGTGACATGGGTCACAAAACTCATTTTTCACAGGTTCTTTTCCAAAGATGAATAAATGTGAACCTCTTACAGCAATGTTCTCATCAATAGTTGAAAGAGTGCCTGTGATTTACATCTTAATTTTATTTATGTTTATAAATTTGTGTCTGCAAACAGGACGGCATGTCATTCTCCAATGGAGTCTAGCCAACGCATCAACTAAGCCGACAATTCAGGATAGGTGATGCACACCTTCAGTCGTACAAGTGCTCATCTCTGATGCAAACGCCCAAAAAAGGCAGACAGAAAAGGTGAGTTTTTTCCCATTGTCTTTCCTTTCACCCTCTTGTCTTCAATATTTGCCCTTTGCAGAGATCTGCCATGTGCTAGTAGCTCAAGCCTCGACTCATGCTTCATTTGAACGGTAAAGGTGAGTTTTTTCCCATTGTCTTTCCTTTCACCCTCTTGTCTACAATATTTGCCCTTTGCAGAGATCTGCCATGTGCTAGTAGCTCAAGCCTCGACTCATGCTTCATTTGAACAGTATTCATGCATCTGCTAGGATGAAAGTGTCAGAGTTATGTGATGTTTTTATTCACTGCTGTCCAAAACTTGAGGCTCTAAACGCAAATGGCTGACCGTGCAAAGGGCGAATAGTGGCTGTTTATATGCAGCACCAAACATGTACAACATTTTCAAGTGCTATAACACTTCCGGGTCTTAGTGATGCAGGCAAATGCCTAAATCAGATGATGAGTGGGCGTTAAGGTTGGTGTAATGGGTCTTTTTTCGTCTTCCACCTCTAGGACTTTGGTTTGAGTCCCGCTGGGGGCACTTGTTGTCAGTCCCTACCTAGTGATTGTGCAGTTTTACCGGAATATTTCTCCAGGGTTTTACTGTCAAATCTAATCCAAAGTACTGCCTTCTTTAAAAATGTGGCTTGCTTTGGACAAATACTTGATAATACAAGCATCAGCAAGCTCCTAAGCAAGTCATAATAGAAAAAAAGGGGGGAATGCAACATTTGTAAGTTAATAAAAAGTTGAGGTTTGAGCTGAATTTATTTTCAGAATTCCTTTGATTGAATATCACCATTACTCAAATCTCCTCCCCCCCGCCAGAAAACTTGTATTTAAACAGCTAAATTTTTGAAAGGTGACATTGGTCATAAAAAGTAAAAAGGAAAACAAAATTGGAAAGTTTAAGTTGACACACCCTTCAAACGACCTTCAAAAGTTGTTATACTTTGGTGGTCATCTTTTTGTGGGATATCGTGTGGGACATTGTTGCAATCAAAATAAGCAGGAGTAACTTTTAGGCAAAGACTATAGAGCTCCAAAGGCACAAGATGTGAACTGGAGTTCTGTCTATTAACTGTTGAAACAATGCATGGGCGCCATTTCAACAAACACATGTTTTGTTGCATCGTTGATAGCAATGGCCATGTCTGCACTGATCTATTGGTGCATCAAAAGTGTTGCTTGCCTAATTGGCATCCAGGGAATATTTCAAAGTTCAGATGGAGTTCCCAATATTGGGTCTTTCTGCTTTAAAAGTATAATATAATAATCCACACAAATACGCCTCGGAATTGTATGGTTTTTCTTTTATTTCGTGAGCCCCATTTTGTAGAGGCAAAAATTTTGAAGCATGTTTGTGGGGATCATTGTATTCTACTTTTAAAACGTCTTTCTAATCATATGCATTTCATAACAAATGGTTTCAAAGCCCAAATCGCCTAATCCAACACAACGTGTCCCTTTAATATTTGCTTAGAGGCCCTCCCAAAAGGCCTTTTACACAACTGTCACAGTATAAGTTTAGTTCAGATCGTAATATACTTTGGAAGGAGTGGTAGAGCTTTTTACAAGTGTATACATACATCTTTTTTAGTTACCAGAAAGTACATTTTTATTTACAGCTTTTGGATGAGCCTTTATCATGATAAATGTAAGAGTTTTGGGAGTTTATAAATGCTCACCTAAAGGAACTAGAAAATTGAGAGAAAGTATAGTCCATCAACAAAATGATTGTGCCTTTGTGACAAAATCAAATCAACTTTTACAAACCCACAGTTGGCCACATGGAAGTTTAATCGGAAGATCCTCAACAGCATGTGTTTTAATACAAAGTTGTACATAGTTGATATCAGCGTTCCTTATTGCTTGACTGTTTTCACAATTTCACCTTCTGTCATGATTATAGGTCACTGGATAGAAGACACTAATAAGCCCCAAAATGTTGATAATCATTTGATTAATTTCAGTTTTATAATTTCAGAAGCAGTCAACTGATTGTGGGACACTTAACTGCACTTGAGACCAGGCTTGCAGTGATGGAAAATTGGGGATCTATACAAATCACCGAAGACGGATTTTAAAACACTGTGCGCTGTTTGGTCGTGATTTTTGTGTGGACTATTTTGCGTATAAATTGTGATCATCTTGGAGCTATCTTTGGACGGGAACAATTCCTCAACTGCACTTTTATCCCCAAAAGACAATTCTTCAAATGCAGTTCACCTGCAGTGTTTTAACTATAGACATCATGGCTCCAGATTGGGGTCATCCAGAACCTACCGTTGACTGCTGACAGTGAGTACAAACAACTCATTCATCATCTCTACTGTCTTCATGCTTATTGCACTACGAGGCAAGGCTCGTACGCTGTTTTTATTGCATGGCCAATCATATCACATTATGCTAATGAGAGGACACAATCTGCCAACTGACAGTTCTTGGCATGATATCATCAGTTCTCATCCTTGTGAGAGAAATTCTAGGAAAAGGACATCAGCTCTGTAAATGGCTTATTGGTACAGACTGGGATTATGATAACACTTTTACAGTTAAACATTAGTAGTTAATAAGTTAAGTTAAGAACGTCCATTTGTTTCAATAACTTTCTTGTATATAAACCCTTTCCCCGGGCTGCAAATTGGTGTGAATATTTACTGATCGGGTTGGAATTTCGATCAAGCTTTACTTAATAACGCGGAAGACTTTAATTGCTGGTTATCTTGTGTGGGAAAATCCGGCCTCTTTCTATAAAGGAGCTTTACCGTAATGCGAAATGCCTCCCCCACCCACCCCAATGGAGGAGTTTATGGACTTTAAGTTTCAGGTTTTAGGGGTAGCGCTACAAATTTTCTCTGAGATTACATGACTACATAACACCTCGTTGGTATGAGATAGTAAGCATTGGGGGCCAGACTACGTTCTTCTATTTCTCACAGGGTTTCCGAGTTTCCTGCTACTATCATGTTGTACCACTGTAGGTATGTCCTAATTATTCAATAAGCAGTTAAAGCTAAGTTGTCACATAACTGTAAAGGTTATGATCTGTATGTTATAGTTGATGTGTCCCCTGATTGTGGCTGTCCTACCCTGTGGGGCACCGCCTGCTTCACGCATCTTACATTATTTTCTAGGAAAGTGGTCTGCCACTGCCTGATGGGGTCAAACAAATGTTATGGTTGTATTGTTCAATTTGGTAACACCAACAACATTCTAAGCCTATTAGGAATTACTGTAAGCCAAGTAGGCATTTGTGTCATTTCAACCTATGCAACTCAAAGTTTGTAATTGTTTATATCTTTGTAATTGTATCCTTTTTCCCTGTGTATAGAGTGACTCGTGTGCCACTGTACCTTTTAGAAATATTTTTACCGGCAGACTGAACCTTTCGGTTATAGGACAATTTATATTTTCCTCCTCAATCTAGCCTTCTTCATATCTATTTTGTATATCTTTTGTGTGTAAATTTGTATTAAACTTGTGGAGAGAAATAAAATAATAATAACAATTATATTAATGTTTTAAAAAACAGCTGCTTTATTGTTCTAAGAGGCTGGGCAAGCTTGCAATTTTTCATCTTTTGCAATCATTTCAGCATTATAGGCTAATTTTGTTTGTGAACTGTTAACATACTGCTGTGTTGTTGTGTTAGAGGCTGATCAAGTTGCCCCATTCTTTATCTATCATTGTTCATGTTTTTGTGACCACTTTGTTATTTTCCTTGATCATTATGCCAAACCTTCTTATTTGTTTGAATTGTTGTGTTGCATTTTACTTACAATAGGATTACAAATTCCTCCAGCTGTACTATAACTCATTTACGGGATATGTAACCAATTCGTTATTTAAACTAGCTTTCATTTTAGTGTGCTTCTGTACACTGTAGTTTGGTAATTAATCCTCTGGACCCAGAATAGAATTTGTCAGCTTTGTTTTCTTTAGGTCTTCCGTCCTGGTACCTCCCCTGGTAACAACATAATTGGCCCTAGTAATAAATTGGTTTTAAAAAAGGCAATTTTTGCAGTTATGTAAGACTTGCGCATCGTCACACAAAATCATCCTATCAAGCTTGTTTGAAGTACCTGTAGGCTGTAGTTGAATTTTGTAGTTGATAATAAACCATGAAAAAGCCTTGGCACAACTGTAGTCCTTGGGTCTTATGTTTTCATCACTTATGATGACAATTTGTTAAAATAGGGGGAGGGGTGTGGATCTGTGTAAATTTACCCAGGATGAATTACTCAAATTATCAGCTGTCAATTACAATCTGCTTAAATTATCAATTCAAGTGCCATATATTGGATTTTAAATGACGTTTTGGCCTTTAATTATCACGATGTCAGGATTTGGCCGGTTGTGTTTTATGTAGCAGTAGCAGTACGCCTTAAGTCGATAGACCGCTCAAGTCTAATGGGTATCTTCAAGCATACATTAATCATAACATGACTTACTCCGGAGGGGGGCCTTGGAGATATAGTTGCCATGCTTTTCTGTCGTTTGCTAGGTGTCCTGGGCCAAATTTCATAAAGCTGCTTCAGCAGAAAATATTGCTTATTAATTGTCTGCTAAGCAGAAATGAGCAGGATACCAGTCACAAATTGTACATGTGACATGGTAGTTTGGCTTGTAACCTTATTCTGGTAAGCATAATTTTGCTGTGCTTAAGCAGCTCTATGAAATTGGGCCATGCTCTGACCAGTGAAACTTGAGCAGACAATCGTTGAGCAATATTTTCTGCTTAAAACAGCTCTATGAACTTGGGCCCTATAGGCCAGCGTTTCCGTGGTCTTCCTCTGGGCATTGATCCATCAATAGAGGGTAACTACTTGCATCCTTTTAGTGTTTCGAAAGTCAGATAGATGCTTTGATTTTTCCCTGTCAGTTGTTGGTAGGCTCAGAAAGGCCATCTCAAAAACTAGTTGTCTGTTCTCATCACTAGAGTTTTCTTCATTGTCAAACTCTGATCCACAAGTGGCTATTGATAGAATGAGCACCTTGTACATGTTGTACAGTAGGCCTACAATTTGGTTAATTATGAGAAATTTAAATTGTATTCAGCTTTTGTACCGCCCCCATAGCCAGGTCAATCCTCTTTTGATGTCATCACTAATGCTAGAATCTGTAATGACTCTCACTCAAGTAAATGAAATTCTTGACCTGCTCCAGTTATTGTTTCCCCTTTATTGAGACAGAAGCTTTTGTTTTTATATTACAATAACTTGGACTTCTCTTTTGCTGATGTTGATTGTAAGCCCTAACTTTCTACTCACTTCTTTAAATTTTGAAACCAAGTGCTGAAGATCACTTTCTGTTTCCGCCATTATGACATATATATCATCAGCAAATGGAGGACTAACTTGAGTAGTATGTGCTTTAAAAATATAGGCCTAGTTGGGGTGCAAATTAAGCATTACACCTGTGTGGTTGAGAACCAGTCTAGGTCTCAGTCAACTCTAACTGCACTTTATGAAGCTTTTCAGAGAGCTTTTGCAGAGGCCTTGTTATAAAATGGCTACTTACATTTCTGTATGTGGACTTCTGTTAGTTGTATGTGACTGGTGCTATATATAACGGAGTCACTGTTGAATAATATTTTAAGTATACCAGTCAAAACAGGGGGCAATTTGTTTGGGTTTTTGTTGGGGGTGGGGGGTAAAGAATAGAGCAGTAGTTGTGTTACCGGTAAAAAATTGCCCATTTTGAACTGTTATTAACTTCCATTTCCCTTTTTATTTACCTTTTTATTACCTTATTTCTAAATTGAGCCCAAAAACCCAAGCATTTGTACAAAAAAAACAATCATTGAATTTGCCTCAAGGTCCAGCCGACTGGACAATTCGTCCTTGCAAATCCAGTAATTTATTTAGCATCTCCATCCAGGGTGGGGTATTTGGGTTCTTGGGCTGCACATGTTTGCAGGCAAGCATGGCTAGCAGCTAGTATGTCATTTTACATTTCACCAGCGGTAAAAGCATGCAGACATCATGCCCTCCGAACCTGTTTTCTTTCCTGCAACACACTCGTTATGAGACTTTGTCTTTGAGCTTCAAAATTTGTCTCTTCAAAAATAAGCTGGGTTATGATGTAATAGAAATTGCTGGATGGATGGTATTGGGGTTGTTGTTTTTTGCTCCGTTAGTGCGTTCTAAAGTTAATAGCCACTGCATCCTGGAAGTTACCTTAATTGCGTCATCTTAAATGTTATAGAACTGTCGCTTACAGTTGTAAATTTGATTAGGACCACTGGTATTTCCATTGTTTTATGTGAAGTACGGTACTGTTTTCTTTGCCAGTTCACCATTGAGCTAGTTGCCGGTCTTAAGATTAGCAGAAAGTTGGTCATAGCTTTCAATGCTTTAAAGGAAATACAATTTGTTAGTTTGCCTACGGTACTGCATAACTATGTTTTTATAGCCAATCAGGACTTATTTACAACAAGCTACATAACATAACCGCAAAACCTGAAAAAGGACAGCCTTGCGTGCGTCAGGACTGTTGTCCTGACACTGACTCCGTTGTGACTGGTGCCCGGATCACTTTTCCCCTCGGATTAAGATTGTTAAAAAAAAGTAAATAAATTAATTGCACGCGCATTATGTGCTTGAAGGACAGGTGAGCAGAGGATTTAAAGCATGAGCCGCTAACAATTTGCAAGGGAATTAAGGGTGCACATGTATATAAAAAAAGTCAAAATTTAATGTTAAAGGGTTCTCTGTATCCACTCATGAGTTGGGGGTTTCATCAAGAACCACCTCAGACTCATTGTTGGCTTCTTTGGTATATGTTTTTCATGTATTTTCCTTCTCAATATTGTAGATTATAATTAAAAGGTCATGCCTAAACTTGTATCAGGAAAAGCTGCAAGATAATTGCCAATGCAGTGGTCTGTTTTTCCGAAACAGGTCGGATTTTTTTTTCATGCTTGTCGCAACCTCCTTTGATACATATTTTGGAAATGAATTGATGAGTTGCTTGTCTTAAACAGTCTTACGGCCTTCGTATGTGGACAGATGACAAGTGCAAATCGGCCCGACGGCTTTCTTACGCAGCAGACAGTATGCGCGTGGGTTTTGTAATACACTGCTAATCTTATTACAAGCATTCGTCCTCTCCTGTTAGTTTTGTTCGGTGTTGGGTTTTTTTTTTTTTTTTTTTTTTTTTTAATTTAGTGGTTTTTGCAGCATGATCTTGTTCGTTGTTCTTATATAATGGTTTCAGTTGATCAGTGATAAACCAAATTATATAGGCCTAACTACCACATGATCTAGAACACGTGGATCAATTAATTTATTTTGTTGAGTTTCTGACCAAAGGGCCGTGTCCAGATTAGACTTATCTTTCTCTTCATCGGGTGATAAAGAGTGGGGCATAGGTATTACAAATTAAAAAGCAGTTCATTTTGGCTTGAGCTAACTATCAACAACGAACTGTGAGCGTCATATACACGGGAAACAAACTTGTTTCTGTTTTATCATTGCATTCGCGCAAACTAAAAAAAAAAAGATCGTGATTGAGGGCGCTATACCACAAGTGTGGCCGGGTACCACAAGTGTGGCCGGGTAGCCGGTCGAAGTGGTCGTCGAAGCGAAGGGGGCAGCGCACACGTGAGTAGGGTCTGGTGTATGGTACTCATGCTGGTGGTGTGGTGTGGTGGTCTACCTACTAATACATACATGACCGTCT
>JAUELU010000091.1:2095480-2111557 GCA_032357145.1 Evasterias troschelii
TCAATAGAGGCTGGAACGACGTCAGGTCACTGACTGCTGATCGATCTGCCTGGAGAGCGTTGACTGCCTCATGCGTCAGACGACGCAGGAGCCCCTAAGTCTAAGTAAGTAACAACTTTTATGTAAGTCTCAAGAGATGGCACACAGTTCTTAGGTAGTACCCATCTACTCTTGCAGTAAAATGGCTCAGGATCCATAGGCATGATAGGTGGTGAGTCAAGGAAGAACAGAAAACCCAGGGAGACCCATCATATCTGGCAATGGTTCCCCCACTGAAAATATATCTCTTTTTGTATTCATGACACTCCAGATTTCCTTTGTAAAATCTCAGGTATTCAGAAGCAGGTCCCCAACACAGGTACCGTCGGTACTTTTGATGTGTCCTCTTCGTACACCAACATCCCCCAAGATGAAGGGATTGCTGCCTACTCCTCGGCCCTGCTTAAGAGTGGTCACGTCACAGTGGTCATTTCTGATATTGTATCCCTCATGCAACATGTTCTAACAAAAAAGAACTTTTCGTTCTTGGGTAAGAATTTCCTACAGGTACATGGCACTGCAATGGGTACACATATGGCACCTTCAATGGCCTGCTTTTTCATGAGTCAACTTGAACAGCGCATGTTGACGTCCGCCCCTTGCCGTCCCTGGGCCTGGTGGCGCTACATCGATGACATCTTTTTCATCTGGACTTGTGATAAAGCAAGCATCATAGCATTCATTAACCACATTAATTCCTTCCACAGGACCATCAAATTCACGAATGAATACTCGACCAAGGACACCCACTTTCTGGATGTCAAAACTATAAAGACGGATGACGGCTTAACCACAGATCTCTTTGTTAAACTCACAGATAAACATCAATACATCCACTCAACCAGCTCTAACCCCCAACACTGCAAAACCAGCATAGCCTACAGCCAGGCCCTCAGACTCTGTCGAATCTGTTCTAATGATTCTGATTTTTTCTACCACTCACAGGAACTTAAGAAACACCTTGTTTCCATGGGTCATAGTTCCCTAGCAGTCTATCGAGTAATCCAGAAAGTCAAGGCTCGTTCTAGGGAGTCTGTACTCTCCAAAGGACCCAAGCAACAACGGAGTTATAAGGGGAAAGTTCCTTTTGTTGTTACTTTTCACCCCTCACTTCCTCCCATTCGTAAAATAACCAGTTCTCATCATCATATTCTTCACAAATCAGATCGGCTTCAACGTGCTGTACAGGAAGAACCAATAGTTGCCTACCGATGCCCACCCAGTTTCAGGGATTTCATCGTCCGGGCAGAAGTCCCCCATTAATGATGATGTGTTAATCCCCCTTTGCCACAGGGTACTTTTTAGGTGTTCCAACACATCGAAATTCATCGTTTGTAGACAACACATCAGAGAATCAGACTCCTTTACCAGCCATACTGGTGGTACCACCCATAAGACAAGGGGTCATGTCACCTGCACCACCACTAATATATAATCTATCTAATATCTTGCAGAGTTTGTGGTGTTCAATATATAGGTGAAACAAGAACTACACTGAACATGCTGAAGAGGCGTTTCTACGACCACAGATCCACAGTCAACACCCAAAAGCTGGATACACCTGTAGGACACCACTTCAATCTTCCTAACCACCCCATTTTTGACATGAATTTACAGGGCATTGAGGCACTAGGTAACTGCAGAGAGACTGTTTGTCTGAGTAGGGAGAAATTGTGGATAAGGCACATAAAGACCACTCAGCCCCATGGTTTGAAAATCCAAGAAGGAAATGACTAATAACCTTTTGTCTTTGCCTTCTTCCTTTCCCCCACAGATATCCATAATTTTAGTCTGCCCTATTAACTAATTATTTGCTTTTCTTGCAACCCTACATTTTGTCCTCTGTGTTTTCATTTTCTTGTGGTCAAGCCAACCCCTTCCCTCCACCTTCCCTTCCCTTTGTCTCCATAGTCCCTGCTTACCCCCTGCTTTTTCTGAATGCTTTCTACTTTGTTCACTCTCTCCACTCTCTCTATTCATGTATTTACACTTGACTGCTCTGTCAGCCTTGTAACCATGTATGTGTGTTGTTTTGTCATTTAGCCTTCAAGAAAGATTATGCTAGGGTCGAAACGTCAGGCGACAAACTAACTTTTTGGAAAATAATTGCTAAAAACTAATACTTTTTTAGTTTTATTTCTCATTTTTTAAAGATAGTTATAAACAGGTGAGGAACAATTAATGAAAATAATCATAAACACACTTCCAACACAAAGTACTCAATAATGTGTTGGGAACTTCCAACAAAGCATACAATGTGTTAGGCACTTCAAACAACATCATATATTTGGAGGTGTGTTTGTATCACCTTGTTGCTTCTCCAATCTGTTTATTATTTTTTACAAAGATAATTGGAACTTTGTTAAGATTAACAGTAATGGAAGTATTAGTATCTGAAAACCACAACTTTGGTTATATGAAGTGCTTGGGTGAGGTGATAGTACATGTAGTGTGTAAAGCTAAATAATAGTCTAAAAGTAATAATGTGCAAAATATGTAATTAAACTTGCACACAATAGGTTAGCAAGTTTTGCATGGTTTCCCATGGAAAATGTTCACTGGCTCTAAACTTATAATTTTAAATTAAAAATCTATATGGGAAATTTGGGTTGTATCCAGACAGGTGAGGAAACAATTAAAAAACAGAAATAGCAAGGAACCTCAAATATGACCGAATTATGAATAAATCTTTGTGTCAGTAGCAATATTTGATTCAAGTTTCAAGTCAGAAAATCATTGCAATAAAGAATTATGACCATTAAGGTTTTCATCGTTTAACTCATTCAACTGGACCCAGTGACATAGAGTTTGGTTTTTGTTTAAACAACTTATGCATGTTTGTTGTATTGTTCAAATTTAGTTCTAAAACATCCAACGTTTAGTCTAAAGTTGTTTATAAAGTCCTGAGGGCACAATGTTCAACATTGTAAAACTAACCTCAACATTTCTTTTTAAATTCTGAAAAAACATTTCTGCTTCACAGCTCCCCTAAAAACAAGTGTCTCAAAAAGGCATCATATTTGATCGCTGAAACCATGTTGTTGGGCGCAATCTTTGAAAAAGGCTATTTTAAAACTTCGCGCAAGACAATTTTGAAATTTGCGCGTTGTAACTCCTGAACTTCAGTCTTCCCACACAAACACAAATTGAGTGGCTGAGGCACGAAATTGACATGAACTACATGGTTTGCATTTGCTTGCGCCAGTTGTTCGAATCGAGTGGCTCAGCTCCATGAACGTTGGCGTATGCCCCTCCCGAGTTTTGTCCTGTCCATTTTGTCAAGAACTCCCCTAGTCACTTGAGCTGATATCACTCCCATCTTCATCAACACTGAAATATTTCCGCAAACCACTGCTTTCCGACATTTTGATCAGCTTAATTTTTGTTTCAGAGATGCTTTTTTGCATGTATTAATACATGTTTGTGTGGGGTTTAACAAAACGAGTCTGTTGTGTGACATCACAGTGTTGTTTTGATTCCAGGGTGCTTAAGGGTTTATCATGAAACTCTGTTTTTTTTCAAGAGTAACGCTAATCTTAATGTTATCTTTTTTACATTATGACACAATTTTTAATGAGTTCCACTAATTCATATGTAATCATTGCGCACTCATTTACCTTTCTACAACAAAAAACCAATGATGTTAATTTTGTTCAAGTTGATCTTCAAAGTTTATTGACCACCATTAAAAAAGTTTTAAAAAGAACCTGAAGTCAAGGTCAAATGGATTTTATTTAGCATTTGTGAAATAAAATTCAAGAACTTACCAATGATGTATAAATTGTAAAAATCCAATATGTAGTAAAAGAGTTATGCAATTTGCAAATACTAAAGTTTAACTTTTGGTTTGAACAGGAAGCCAACGTCAAGTGAGGTCACACTTTGAGTAGCGTTTAGTAAGTCTTTCAAGATTTTTTTGATGCTGCATAGATTATAAAAGTTATTGTTTGTTTCAGGAGTTATGATTTTAGGGTCATACTGTGTGTAGTGTTTGTGAAGTTGTTAAATACTTTTCCAATAATTTAAGCACCAACATGTAAATTAGATTTGCAGACCATAGTCTAAATATCAAGTGTCAAAAAAACTCACCTGGAAAGAATCCCGGACAGTACTTGTGAAAAGAGCATGTCAGAACCTTGGGGGTATAGCAAAATGCATCCTCCACACCTTCAAAAGAATTATATCAAAGACTGGAATTTATTTATAATTTTCTCAAATGTTTAATTTTTGTTATGCAAGTTCACCCAAAACCAAGCTAAAAACCACTCTTAGTTAGGACTCTTCCTCTGTGCTATACACAGATACAGAGTCCTAAGTATTAGGGCACGTTTCTGGGGCAAAAAAATGTCAAAGCTTCATAAAACTCAAATCTTACCTGCAAGAAGCAACTAATTTCACCGGATTCTCATTCCATGGCGGCATACATTTTTGGGGGGTGGGTTTTGATCGTCATATATTCTTCATTAATCCTTTCATTTTCATGAAATAATGCAGCAAACTGTCAATAAAGAGAAACCAAGAAGCCGGTGTTTGCGAATGTTTGCGAATATTTGCGTGGGCACAGATTACCCATATCGCAAAATGCATCAAATTTATATAGCACTTTTTGGTCACAGTATCTTGACAACACAGCGTTAATATGCAAAATGCAACGCACGGTATGTGCGTCATGCACCCTGCGTCTTACACGCAAATAAGCACCTACGCACGGCAGACACTGTGAGGATATGTGCAGCATGCACCCTGCGTCTTACACACGAATATGCATGTGCGCATGGCAGACACTGTGAGAAGACGAACAAAACAAGGGTTTTAAACGTTGGGAGCTGCATTATTTCACGCAAATGAAGGATTATTGAGGAATATATGACGTTTTAAACCCACTGCAGAAAAATGTGTGCCGCCATGGAATGTGAATCTTGTGAAATTAGTAGCCTCTTGCAGGTAAGATTTGACTTTTTATGAAGCTTTGAAGTTTTTCCGCTCCAGAAATGGTACCTGATATCCAGGACGTCACTGTAGTATTTCGAAAGTGAAAGGCCGCCAGGGCTACTCAAATACCCAAAACATGTGTTAAGCGCCTAATCTTACTGTGGTCCGATCAGTCTTAACCCAAGTAGGGTGTCATGGCGGTGTTTTATATTTGTCCCTAGCCACAGAGAAATTAAAGAAGAAACCCCTTCGAAAAGAAATAGCATGTACACTGTTGTAAGGTTCAAAGCTCTTGCCAAATTGGTTAGTGGAAAACTTTCTACTTGGTATCCATTTAATGGAAATGGTACTCTATTTATGACTGATCTAATACACACACAAAATTGATTCACTGACTGAAATAAGCAGCGCTCTTATTGAAATCATGGTAGGCCTACTCATTGAACTGCAGGTTTATGCATGTGGTTCTATACATTAGGCTTCGCTTGTAAACTTGTTATCATGGAAAATCTCAAACACAGCAAGTAAGAAATTGTCCCTGTTCTCTGAAAATGTTGACTTCTGAACTAGCTTCTCAGTAGTGCCTGCCATTATCATATGACAATTTGATACAATATGCATATCTGTCGTGCACCTTGTAGAAGGACCACTGTATAAACATGCACATTCAATGTTTTGGCTGATTTGGCAGTAGTGTTGAATGTATGGGCTTATAAAATTATCACAAATGGTGCATAAAACAGTTTTATGTGGACACATAAAAAAACATTAATAATGACTATGCTTAATGCTATTGATAAAGTTGGCAAAGTTCTGTGAATAGGGCCCTTGGTCTCAAACCTTGTACTATGTATGTACCAGTATTGATATCAACCCAATGAGGGCCAACTGTATTTACCATCTCCATGGTGAAGATCAAGGTCAAGATACAAAACTCGATCAAACTTCTCCCTGAGTTTAAGAATACCAAGAACTACATCGTTGACATAGCAGAAACCGCAAGCTTCATCTCTGCAACAAATCAAACACAATCACTATTTCAATTTGACTCTTGTACCAAGAAGTGAGCAAATCTTGTCCATAGCCTAAAAATACAGTGTTTGGAGAAAATCGGATAGAAGTTACAATATTTTTAGAACTACTGTTTGTGAGTCTCCTTACTGTTTTCATTAATTTTTTTTAACAAATCAAAGTTACCGGTAATTACTTTATTCGTACAGAAATATCAATGTATTTTCATTCCTGACACTATATTAATTAGTAATTCAATCCAAAACACATACGACACTTTGTGAAAATGAAAAAATTACTTTTGCATGCAAAGCGCTGTGTACAAACCAATTTATCTTGAGACCCGTCACGATGGGTCACTTCATGAAATTACTACGCTTCCAGATAAATTGTGTAGGTCACTTTGAGAAAAATGCAAATGTCAAACACACGTGTCTAAACTGTACTGTAGTGCTTTGTTAAAGTGGCGCATCGAGATAGGTCACTTCGTCAAAATACAGAATGGCAAATCTAATGATATGTTGTTTTTTACTAATTAGTCTAATTAAGAAACTATTACGTTTAAGTGCTGAAGCTTGATGAAAATGTTAACAGTAATAAGTAAAGATTAATTTGTTTAAAACAGATTTACAGAAATTTGTGATTTTTTTACAGATTGGTCCTTTTGTGGTACGAGCAATGAATTATGTACTATAGTAATTGGTTATATTAGTCCAGTTCTGAACTTAAAATTTTGCCCAAGTTTGGCTTACAAAAACTTAAAATTTTGATTGACCAGACTTAAAGACAGACATAAATCATCTTTACATAGGCCCACTCTGCTACTTGGAGTAAATTTGGAGCATGTACGGAGTAAAAATATCCGTTTTCAATTCTCCACAGCATTTTCCTACAAATTTGGAACACAATTCATGTATCAACTGACACATGGGAAGTTCTTGGGTACTCAGGGACAATTACTTGAGGGAGAAACAACAAGATTCCAAGTTCTTGGCTGTGCTCACGAAGGAATAACCCTACAGCCATGACAGCCTATGCAGTTATATGCTTTACAGGTGGCATTGATAAATCCTGCGGCCTTGTGCTTTACAATTAAACAAAAATGAATAATGATACCTTGCACTGTGTAATATCTATTAAAACAAATAATTGTATTCAAATGCTGACTTCTGAATCAACTCTATTGAGTATTGTAGACTACCCAGAGTAGAGACAGACAATTGAGATAATACTTCTCTCACCTTTGTCTCAGTGCTACAATGTAGTTCAAATAAAACAATTTAAAAATCATATTAAAGTGTTATTTGTAGTGTATGCAGCCTTAGTGATCTATTTACAAAATATGAGGTCATGGTTTCAAGCAAATTCTCTTTGTACATATTTGAGAGCTCGGTTGTTGGTTTGTTTTGAATAGAACCCGAGTATTGACGCAAGCGTTACACCTGTCTCCTCGTCTTTTATTGATAACATTAATGACGTACATGTACGTACACAACAGTGGCGATGAGGATGCGACAAACATAACCTATAACGCACCGTCTACAGAACAGACAGGGATACTTTGAGGGCCATATTTGTCACAAACATTTGTGAGTTTGATGTCCAAACTTTGAAGAAAATATTTGTTTTTCAGATGTACGATTTGACACGGTACACACGAATAGCTCTATGAATGTAACAACTGAGTGACTGAGTGCATTGTGATAGCGATACTGTATTCGAACACAAGATGGCATCTTTTCAACAACGAACTGTTTGAAGAATTCAATCCAACAGACGGTGATTGTGTAATGAATATGCTTCGTGTTGCATTCCAAACTCCTTTTGTTATATTGTTTAAACACATGTGCTGGCTCTGTCCTGGCCTGCAATGAATGTGGATTGTTGTGCCAGATGGGGGTACAATGTAGTCAGTTATTTTGGTTATTCATCTCTTGCCAGCCACCAGCCCCCATTGGCCTGCAAGGAATGTGTTCACATTGTTTGTATCATAATTTCCCCTCAATTTAGATTTAATGATTACTAGTGCACTTAAAATAACAAAGAGTTTCCTATTGGGTATAAAACCAATGCACCAAATCTAGGTGTGGCATTCTAGAACTGTGGCTTGGGACATCAGGGTGGTCGGACGGCGGCTCTATACTTTCTATGTATAAACTGAAGGCTCTATACAAAAGTACTAGCACAGATAGTGGTCAGTCTACATGTACTTATTTCTGTATAATTTATTATCTGCACGTCGTCCGGCCTGGTTCATAATGTTAAGATAATGTTGTATTTATTTATTTATTAATTACGTGAGGAGTGTCCTTAAACTCAGCCAGTTGCTACGTTTTGCTTTATTAATTGACTTTATGATATGTATTTTGTTCATGTCCCCTTTGGGGAGAATTACAAGATGAGCAAGTACCTGCATTTCTGTTTCCATTTTTGAGTTGTTACTTTGTCTCTGAGTTTAGCGAGTAGTTCCCCTTCCTTTCTGGTGGATGCAGGGTTGATCTGTTACAATATTTAGAGTTATTTGGACAGACTTTCATATTACTTTATTGCTGTAGATCTCGACAATAATGATGCTAATAAGGCAAAACGTAAAGCCATATTATTAAGCAGTATTGGTGGAGCTACATACAAGACATTGGATTTGTGCAAACTCCTCAAGGGACAATACCAACCTAAGAGGCTGATGGTTGCTGAGTGCTTCCGATTCCACAATGCTTAACAGGCACCGGGCCAATCGATTTGTGATTTTGCTGCCCACCTGAAGAAACTGGCAGTGTATTGTGAGTTTACGGGGAATCAACTACAGGACAGTCTGCGGGACAGATTGATATGTGGTTTGCTATCGGAGACCATACAGAAGAAGTTACTCGCTCGCAACTACACATTTCAGCAGGCATTGGAAGTGGCATAAGCAGAGGAAGCAGCTGCAAGAAATGTTTGTGACATGACTACAGTTGAGGGCAAAGCAGTGAATAGAATGGTTTCCTCCCGGAAAATGCAGAAATAACGAAACCCAGTAATACGGGGAGACATTGTGATCAATGTGAGACAAATGCAGGTATAAGAATGCCACCTGCTACAAATGCAAGAAAGTTGGACATTTGCAATCAGAATGCAGAAATCAATCTGATAGTAAATCAGGCTCGGTTGCTTCAGCTACACGTACTATAGACTGAGAGCCTGGTGAAATTTCATTAACAATTTAAGCACAAAAGTTTTGTTAGTACCAAGTCAATGTCTGGTGTGGGGTGGTGCTAGAATGGCAATTCTTAAGTTCCCCTGGGTCTGATTCGGGTCACGTGACCTTGTTGAAAGGTCAACAATTTTAAGTATAATCAACATGTCACGCACAAGTACCGTTTTTGGATTAAAGTGTTACGATCGACCCCCTGATAATCAAAATATTACTTACATGTAAGAACACATATCGGTCGGATAAAGGTACAGTGTAACTAAGAATGACATTAATTAGCATGTAAACAGCACTTTAATTAACATTTTGAGCAGAAACGTAATTTTTGTGAAAATTTAGTCTTACAAGTGACATGAAACAGTATTTAATTGTAACTTCAAAATGAAAAAAGGTTAAATTACTTCAAAACGATAATTAAGCATGACATTATTACATGTAAGCAAGTAATTAGCACTTTAACTAACATTTTGAGCACAAACTGTTTTTTGTTAATGACAAATACCACTTAATATTGACCTGATACCGTGTTTGTGGGATTACAAATGAAAATGGTTGGATAGCGTTACTTAAGAATATTAAATAAGCATGACGCTTTTTAGCACATAATTAGCACTTCGATTACAAGTCGAGTAAAAACTTTTTTGTTGACATACTTCTACAAGTGACCTGTCACAGTATTATTTTTAAGAATGACCAAAAATGTCAGACAAATTTACTTCAGAACAATTTAAAAATTTACTTTTTTTGTTTTACTTTATTTATCGTGTTTACAATGTATGCCTAAACAGTTGAGGTACCTTTTTTTATTGATAATGATAAAAATCAAGTAATACATTAATCACAAAAGATTTCAGCAGCAGATTTTTTAAATGCTATCAGTAGGGCACTTTAATTGACCTAATGCAGAATTTGTAACTTAATATTACAAAAATGACTTATAAGACTAATGAGTAGTGCAGTAACTTTGGAGATAAAGGGTTGGTCTGCTGCTGTGTTGTTGTATATTATATGTCAATGATGAAGCAGTATCGGATGCCCTGACAACGGTATTGCTGCTCACTCCACTGTTAGATATTGCTTCATCATTGTCATATAATATGCAACAACAGTGTGGATGGATGTTGGCACTGGTAAGTCTAGAAGATAAATCAACATCACATCAATTACCAATAATATTGGGCGGGAGATGTGCGCTGCTCTGCCAGGTTTGCATTAATTTACATGCTGCGATTATACCTCATCATTTGTGAAGTCTGGGAAAAGAAGGCCATTCACACTTGTAGAGAAGAGCCAGGTTTATAAGAAGGCATTTGCTGGTTTAGCTGAACCAGAAGTCACTGATGCACTAGTACATGTATCTTCCTTGGAGCAATTTACACGCACCTTGTACCGGTTCCCTTCAGAAAGCAGCATCAACTCAGCAAGATGGAAGTCATTCGAGAAGGCTTTTGAACCATCAGCAACATCAAAAAATCCTTTACAGAAACTCAGGGGAATCGATGCAAAAGCAGCCTCCCAAGCAGAACTGGATAATCACCTGAAACGGTCAGCATTCGTGGCTAGAATGTGGGTAAAGGGAAGGGTGAAGCATACCACACTGATAACATGTGTTTTATTTTTCACAACCTCTTCTCTCTGCCATTTTATCCACAGTGCCTATTATTTCAGTTAAGTTAAATTGTGCAGGCTAGATTAATTCTTTCTGACACCCTCCTTCCTATCCAAACCACACCCCCTATTAACACCTGTTCCCCTTTTTGCCTTTGCCCTCCCCCCCATCCTTATTACATGTACATGATGTAAGAACTATACACATGATGCCTCATACGTTTTTAAAGCTTTAGTTTCCATACATGATTATCTACATGTATCAACAAGGGAAGAAATGGTATGTTTAGCCTAAAGCCTTATGAACATTTTAAGGCGTTCCGGTCCTACTTTTTTCTTTGCGTGTCCTTCTATAAATATACTCCATATGATGCATAATAAATAATACCGTCAACACTTTTTTTTCTTTTCACACTGCTCTCATCTTTTGGTCTGTTTGCACACGGCTCCATGTGTGATTCACCCTTCCCTTTACACACATGTTGATTAAATTTAAAATTGTTGACCTTTCAACAAGGTCACGTGACTCGAATCAGACCCAGGGGAACTTAAGAATTGCTATTCTAGCACCACCCCACACCAGACATTGACATTGTTCTATCAAAGCTTTTGTGCTTAAATTGTTAATGAAATTTCACCAGGCTCTCAGGCTACTATGGGTACAACACTGTGCTAGCAAGGTCTTCTAAAGCACGCGTTTGTTATGTGGACGAAGATGATCATGAAGACACATGCAAGACGTTAACCAAGATGATGGTGCATTTGTGGATTCAGTTTTCAGCACATTCCTGCACCTACTGTAAAGGTACCTATCACGATCGCAAACGTACCCATGGAAATGGAAATAACCTTTTGGGCACATTTCCATGCAGCAAGTGCATCATGTTTAACACCCTTACTCTGGAACACAACTGAAAATCACAGGACAAATTTGGGTTGATGTTCAGTACAATGAACAAAAAGCTACTTACCTCTGATCATTGTTCATGCATCACCCTTGTTGGGCAGAGAGTGGTTATTAGAACTCAAGCTGGACTGGCCAAGTTTGCTCTCGCGAGGTCAATACGGTGTGAAATCTGACCCGCTGGCTGAGTTACAACACGAACATCAGGACCTTTTTATGTCAGAGTTGGGTACAGTACTTGGGGTAAAGGCAACACTCAATGTGAAAAACAATGCTATCCCAGTGTAACACAAGGCTCACCAAGTTCTGTTCACTCTTCGTCAAGCGGTTCAAAAAGGAACTGGCTAGAATGGAGTGAGAGAATATCATTTATCAAGAGGATTTCAGTGATTGGGCAACACCGCTTGTGTGTGTTCCCAAGTCTGATGGAACAGAATGTCTTTGTGGAGATTTCAAGAACACAGTAAACAAAGCCATTCACACTGACCAATACCCAATTCATACAGCAGAAGAAGTATTCAGTATAAGTTTGCAGGTGGAAATAAGTTCTCCAAGATAGACTTAAAATGTGCATACCAGCAAATGTTGTTGAACGACACTTCGCAACATTATGTTACGATTAATATGCTCAAGGGACTGTATCGATATACAAGATTACACTTTGGTATTTCTTCAAGCCCTGCAATTTGGCAAAGATTCATTGAACAGGTATTGGAAGGCTTGGACAACACATGTGCTAACATGGATGATGTGTTGGTAACTGGTAGCAATGACGAAAAACATCTGCGAAATGTAAAGAATGTCTTCCAGAGATTCAGGAAGTATGGTTGAAAGCAGAGAAGTGTCGCTTCATGCTGTTGAGCGTTATTTACATGGGACGTCGCATCTCCGAAAAAGGGATTCGACCGACTGACGACGAAGTGGAGGCAATATGCAAAGCTCCAGTTCAGCAGAATGTTACTGATCTTTGATCATGGTTGGGAACGGTTGACTTTCAAGCAAAGTTCTTACCCAATTTATCCTCAATGGTTCATCCGCTCAACAAGCTACTTGGTGATGTCACTTGGCAATGGACAGATGCATGTGACGTCGCAATGAAAGCAGTAAAAGTTGCAATCAGCTCTGGCAAACTTCTTGCACACTATGACCCAACGCTCTTGAGCTTGCAGCAGACGTGTCACCATATGGGCTGGGAGCAGTCATATTGCATGTATACAGTGATGGATCCAGTGGCATACGCTTCACGATCACTCAATAAGCATGAGACAGGTTACTCGCAACTTGATAAGGAGACTTTGGCCATCATGTTCGGTCTCAAGCGCTTTCGCACAAACCTCTACGGACGGAAATTTACAGTTCGAACAGACCACAAGCCATTGGAACGAATTTAGGGTCCTAAGACAGCAATTCCAACGCTGGCAGCACAATGATTTAAGTGATGGGCTGTTGTGCTATCTGCATTTGATTATGATCTGTTTTCAGACACACTCTCACGCCTTCCATTACCCAATATGGAAGAGGTAGACGAAGACACAATGTACACAAAATGGACAACAAACGCCTGGATACTTTACCTATCACCAGTAAGGAGATAATGCACACTACAAAACACAGACCCTGTTCTCTCACACGTTATGGAGTTCACCAAGTATGGATAGCCACAAGACGTCACAGATGAACGCCTCAAACCATTTTCCAATTGAAACTGGAGCTGTCTGTGGAACAGGATTGTTTTTGTGTGGGGATTGAGAGTCGTGATACCCCACAAATATCAGCACGATATTCTTGAGGAATTACACATCGCACATCTGGGAATAGTGAGAATAAAGGATATTTTGCGAAGCTACATTGTACATGTGTGGTGGCCTAACATTGGTCGCGACATTGAACAAACCGTACGGCTTTGCGCTAGCTGTCAAAGACTAGACATGTACCTACAGTCGCACCGCTCATGCCATGGGCGTGGCCTAGTTCATCTTGGCACAGGATTCACATTGGCTTTTGCTCAGAAGGATGGCCATGATTTCTAAGTGGTTATTGGTGCATGCGTAAAATGGCCAGAAATTTTCTTGACTCGTAGTACCACGTCTAAAGCTACAACATCAGTATTGCGTGATCTTTTCAGCAAGTATGGTATTCCGTTCCAACTAGTCAGTGACAATGGTCCACAATTCACTAGTGAAGAATTTCAGCGTTTCCTCAAAGTCAATGGTGTTAAACATGTACGAGTTGCTCCATACCATGCGGCAAGCAACGGTGCAGCTGAACGTATGGTACAGTCATTTAAACGTGCTCTCAGTGCAAGCAAAGGCAGTACTGGAAGCTTGCAACAATGCCTCGACAGTTTCCATTTGACATGTCGCACTACGAAACATGCTACAAGTGGTCGCATGCCAACGAGTTTGTTCCTGGGACACGAACTTCGCACTCATAATGTATGTCACTTGTATGCCCAGATTTGGAGTGTAAAGTTGTGAACATGTAAAGCAATCAGAAGCTATACCATGACAAGCGAGTGAACCTTCGCAAGTTCTAAGCAGGAGAGGAAGTGTTGGTGAAGGATTTTCGTAAGTAGGAGACTTGGTGGCAAGCCACAGTGGCGGAATGCATCGCACCAAAGTCTTATGTAGTAGTTTTGCAAGATGGCAGAGTGTGGAAGCGTCATGTGGATCAGATGCGTAGAGCAGAGGCTGGTACAAATAAACCTTTGAGAAATTCTGGTAATGAGTGGAGTACTTCAACTCACCACGACACACAAATGGATGAGTTCCCATCATTAAAAGAGTCTGGCCCAGCGGTTATTGACACTCCACTTGAAACGCAAAATCCTCTGGCAACTCAACAGACGGCCAACCTCAGAACCTGCAAACTCCAAAACTCATGTGTCGGTCAACACGAGTCAGTTACCCTCTAGAGAGATTCAATGAGACTGTGCCATGAACTATACAACACAACCATGACAACAACTCAAACTAATTTTTCTAGTTACTATTGTTATAACTTATTATTGTTATTAGAGACAAAGTTGGTTTCAAAAGGTTTTTAGGTGTTCGTGCAATATGAGCACGAACACCAATATTGTTCTGTTTTTCGGCTTTTCTTCTCCTTCCACGGAACTCTTCTCCACAGCATAACTCAAGATTGAAACTGGATTGAACCTTGAAACTCATCAGACAATTGAACAATCGTTTTAATCTTTGAAAATCTGTAACAAATCACAGTTAGGAGGCCGGCGGTTGCTTTTTGTGGGATCACACCAAGGTCTTTTTGGGGAACGGTCGATCAAATACATGTACCATGAGGTACATGTATTCAATTCAATATAACATTTATTTCCATCTTATCTTGAACAATACAAAAAAAAATGTTTTAAATAAACAATATTGTGGAGGCACAATCCTAATAAGCCAAGGCTTGTAGTGGAGTGCCTTTAGAAGAAAAAACAGAACAAACAAACTTATTTAATTTATGAACAAATAAACTAGCTAATTAATTTTTACAAAAACAAAGATATTCATGGGGACAATGATCTTACACGAAAGAAGTTGAGATAACTTATGACTAAAAACTGCAGTGGAGGAAGCAACTCTGGAGAATAAACCAAAGGGATGAAACTATGCTACATATTGGGAGATAAGATACTCTTTGAAAGAAATTTTAAAAGAGTCCACGGAGATTTTGGACTTAATTGATTTGCCAATGCTATTCCAAAGACTGGGACCATAGAAGCGAAGTGTGTTCTTGTGCTGAGATGTACGTGTGAAAGGTACGTAAAGGTTGCTGTGTGATCTAGTGTGATGGTGGTGAATGACGTTAACTGAAGTAAAGAAAGAAGAAAATGAATCTGGTAAGAGATTTTTAGTAAATTTAAACATGAAGATGCCAGTTTGAAACTTATTTATATCAGACAGGGTGAGAGTGTGCAGTTTGACAAGAAGAGGTGCAGTATGATCACGTGGTAGGGATTGGGTACAGATCCGAATTACCCGTTTTTGAATGACTACTAGTGGGTGAAGTTTAGAACTGTGAGCCCAAACGATATCACAGTAGTTTAGGTAAGGAAGAACAAGGAGGGTATTGTAGAGTGAAAAAAGAAGGTGCTAGGAAAAAAATGATGCATTTTAGAAATAACGCCAGCGTTCCGGGAAATAATCTTGGAGATGTGTGAGATGTGATCTGACCAAGAGAGTTTTTCATCGATGATAACACTGAGAAACTTTGTAGAATGAGCCTATGGTCAATACGAGTGTCCTGTATAAAAATATCTGAAGTAGCAGGAATATTCTTGGATCTACTGAAAACCATGTATTTCGTTTTGGTAGAATTAAGAGACAGCATGTTGGCTTTGAACCAAGAAGAAACTTTGCAGAGTTCATCATTAAGAGTGATG
>JAUELU010000091.1:2117884-2131970 GCA_032357145.1 Evasterias troschelii
ATTGACACCCCTTCTAGACTGTGTGTTATGGTACAGGGGAGGATATCATGGAATATAGCATGGCTGGGATTTATCACATGGGTGCTGTTATGTTTTTCTTGATTTGTGACAGACGCTTTGACAGGGTGCCTCGTCGGAAGTTATGTGAACAAACACCTTTTATCATTGTTCTGTTGGGGTTGTTTCTTCTCCATCTTATTCTTCTTCCCGAAACTATTCTCAAATTAAAACAACTCAAAATTGAAACAACTCAAAATTGAAACTGAATTGAACCTTGACCTTCATCAGACAATTGAAACTCAGTATAAAGACAGCAGTTTTCATGACAACATTATGCGTCATCTAGTGTTGATTTACAAGGTTTTTAAACTGGAAAATTACCTCTTGCTATTCACTGTACATGTATTTCATTAAATAAGAAAACTCAGATGTTCATAGTTCGGTTAGGGTTCATAGTTGGGCAACTGACAGATTAAGACTGGGAAACATTTGAAAACGCCGACATTGTAATGGTCTTTTCTTCCAGGTCGTTCCCCTAGGTCATTATTTGCCTTTGTTTATTATCTACAGCATAACTCAAGATGAAAATTAAATTAGGTGTTCGTGCATTATGTGCACGAACTCTTGTTTTTGTTCTGTTTTTTAGGTGTTTGTTCAATATGAGCAAGAACACATCTTGTTTTTGTTCTAATTTTGTTTTTCTTTCTAAATCTTCTTCTTCCCTAGAACTTGTTTCTACAGCATAACTCAATATTGAAGCTGAATTGAACCTTGAAACTCATCAGACAATTGACCTCAATATGAAGACAAAACAGTTGCCACGACGTCATGATGACGTCATCAGGTGTCAAATTGCAAGGTTTTTAAAGTTGAAAATGACCATTTGCTTTTCGATGTATCTCAATGAATATAAAAGCATCTGATAGAGCAAGACTGGGGCAACATTTGAAAATTTAACGCCAAAATCATACGACCTTATCTTCCAGGTCGTTACCCTAGGTCAAAGTTCGCCTTTGTTTTTTTACTTAATAAATCGTTTTCGAATTTATCACAAAATAACTTGAGATTGAGATTGAATTGAACATTGAAAGTCATCAGATAGTTGAACCTCAGTATCAAGACGACGAAAACCTAATTACATCATGATGATGTCATCGGGCATTAAATTACAATAAATCAAATTTTAATATTTGTAAAAATCATAACTCATGAACCATAATTCAGATTTTGACAGTCTACACATCATCGGATAGGTCGTTTAAAGTTCGACAAATGCTACACAGAACCTGTACAACATTAGGACCTTCTTCTGGTCGAAAAAGGACAATCAAATGCACGCATCAGTTGACCCGCATTGACATATAAACGACCTTGCCCTGGCCACTCAAACTTTAAATTGTATTTCTGAAGCGTATTCTCTTAGAATTCAAAAAGTCAATTTGATTACAACTAAGTTCATACGTAATTTATAACTCCTGAACCACACATTGGATTTTAACAATTCATACTTCATCTGAAAGGTCGAAATAAACTTATCACACGCTACACATAATGTGACCCCGTTTGACCATGACTCTCTGGTTAAAGTCGGAAGTTGATATAATGTTTCAGAAATCAGAAATCCTGAACCACATATTTGATTTTTAATATCTATACATCATAAGAAATGACTCCGAAGACTCTACCAAAGCAACCAAGTGTGACCTCACATTGACATTGACTTCCGGTTCAAACCAGAAGTTGAAACTAATTATTTGAAAACTTTTCTGAACCACAGATTGTTTTTTTACAATCTATACAAAATTGGAAAAGTATGCCACAACTAAAGCAACAGTAAAAAAGATGCGACCCCATTTGACAGAAAGATGAAATTTAATAATTGAAAAAAATCATAACTCCTAAACCACACATTGGTTGTTTATTTTCTGTACGTCATCAGATAAAAGTTTAATGACTTAACCAACACTATAAAGTGTGACTTCATTTGACATTGACTTCCAGTTAAAAAACAAAAGTTGAAATTTAGTGTTTCTAAAATCATAACTTATGAACCACACATTGGATTTTTACAATATATATATAATTTTAAAAGTATGTCACAACTTCAGAAACGGCACACAGAATGCAACCCCGTTTAGGGAAGGGGAAAATTAGGTTACGATGGGGAGAGGGGTTAGAAATCACTAAAGAGAACTTTTTTCTGGTGATGTGTGTGTTGGGGAAGAGTGAAATCATACATGCAGCCATGTGAAAACAAACCATGAGATAAGACTAGTGTGACCACATAAAACATTTTGCTGGTATTCGATATGTGCATCATATGGATTATTTGGGAGAAGGACACGCAAAGAAAATAGAAGTAATGAAACGCACTCTTCCCCTCACAAATACCTGTGTTAGTGAATCATTGGGTTAATTGTTGCCCCCTTTTGAACATTGTTCTTCAAACACCTTTTAGTATCTCCAAGATTATCCTGACAGTTTACAAACCACAGCATTTTGGAAAAAATTAATTATGTGAGACGTCAACTCAAACGTCGACGATTCTCCTCACACGTGTATAATAATAATAATAATAATAATACATGGTTCTTATATAGCGCTTTTTATCATACCCTTAGGGGCGAAACAAAGCGCTCAGTATTTTTTCCTGCAAGGTATGTGGAGTTACGCGTTGACTATGAGACCCTTTTCTTGTTGCACCATGTGTATGACGCACACTCTCATTGCCATGCATTGTCTCAAAGTTTCTTCCAGGTCAATGCGTACAAAGTTCTCCAGCCGTAAAACACAATAAATGAATTGAAGAACTGGCGCTTTGGCCTATGAACGTGTGTGATGACGACTGGTAAAAAAGTCTAACGATTCGCGGGCATCCACACATGAGATCTCATGTGCAGTCTCCTTTTCACACCCTCCATCTTATCCAAACCCCACCCAAACACCTGTTTCCCATTTTTGTTTTACCTTTTCAATTAACCAAACCCCCCCTTCCCTATTAAGAACTATCCACATATCGCCTCATACGTTCTTTAACCCTCCTGCTGTCTGACCATTTAATACCATTCACTGTGGTTTTGAATGATAGATAAGCTATGCCAGCCTTGCAATATGATACCATGAGGGAATGCATGCACACAGTACACAGTTAGTTCTGTGCACAGTTGTGCCACCATACACAACTATGGCAGTTGAATGGTTTCAAATGGTTGGTCAACTCACTGGAAAATGTTGCAAACTGTAGGAGGGTTAAAGCTTTAATTCCCTTACTTGATTCTCCATTAACAAGGGAAGAACTTTATAAATACTATAACTAAAGCTTTTTGAACACTTTGAGTGCGTTCCAGTATTACTATATTTTTTGTGCTTGTCCTCTAAAAACACTCTTTATGATGCTTATATATACAAAACCATCAAAATGTTTTTTGTGGTCACAATAGTCTCATCTTATAGTCTGCTTGCACAAGGCTACACGTTTGATTCGCTTTTCCCCTACACACATTAAATTCCAAACAAATATATCATTTTCATGGTCATTAAGTACGTTACACTAAAACAATTGACAAATAAAATCTCGCCCATGTAAAACTCCATTTGGTTGGGACCATAATAGTCCTGGATGTTCGATTATGCGTGAGACTTACACAGTCTGTTTTCAGGTTCAAGTTCAAGTGAAATTTGTAAGCATGCATTACAATTTGTAAGCATGCAAGCATGCATTTTTAATATAAAAAAAAAAACAATCACTGAAGCGCGAAATGACTTGCGCTGTATTTTCACTCTTCTCTTGAAGCTAAGACCGCACCAATAAACATTTTTTTATAAAATAAACATTGTATTATTGAAAACTCTAAACCTTATGACCTCATCATGATGTACTTATTCAGTTTCTCTGTTCAAGTTGACGTTAAAATGCTTCTTTGGTTTTAAGTCTCAATTCACTTTTAATTCAACTTTATCTGATAGAAATGAGTTGAATAACAACACTCATGCAGATTTGACTTAAACAAGATCTGTGTGAACAGCTGCAGTATAGACTAAACAAGCCTGCAGCTGATTTCACGAAAGTAGTGCGTAACTTGCGCCATAGTGTAAAGTTACGCCATGTAAATGTTGCGCAGCTGCGCCACTTCCTTAAATTGCATTTCATGAAACTTGCCTTAGCTGCGCAACTTTTTAATAACTTAAATAAACATTACGAACACCGGGGACAAGGCTAATACCAACCTTTTCAATCATTGACTGTAACCTGAAACCACAAAAAATTGCGATCTTTTTTCTTTTTACACAACATGTTTGTACAGTAAAGTGTCAATGGCGGTAAGTATCAGGATAAGATAAGAAGTCGGGATAAGATGGCTCAACTTGGACCACTGAATTCGTTTATTTAGAATTCCCATTACATTTCATTATCTGACTGCTAAATTAAGTTGATGTCGCCATGTAGTTTTAAAACAATGCTTGATTAATTTGGTGGGTGGGCGTTGAATTTATTTTCAGCTGCTTTTTTTTTAACAATAAAAAAGTAATAAACTTGTTTAGTTTTAATCGTAAAAATTACTTGAAAACCAAAGGCTGACGAACAAGTTTTTTTGTTTTGAGACAGCTACAGAAAAAAAAGAATGCAACATTTTTTGGTAAGCACTGAAATAACGTTGTTTCCTAAGGATAGTGTAGCCTACCCGGGTAAAACACGTTATGCCGTTGGCAATTTATCAACTTGCGCTATAAAGTACTGATTTAGGCCATCAAATTGAGTGTGTAAGTTGCGCCATTTTTGTGGCGTAACTTTCAGACTTGCGCCACTTTCAGACGTGGCGTAACTTTCGTGAAATCAATCATAATTTTGTGGCGCAACTTAGACCATAAATGTTGCGCAAGTGGACTTACACAATGGCGTAAAGTTTTGTGAAATCGTCTGCAGGTGTCAGAATAGGGTGCGAGCAGCTTAATAGAGACTACTTGCAATACTTGGCAAAAAGGGGTACATACATGTAACTGCCACAAGCTACATGAAATCTGTGCTGACCCCAAAACTCCATGCGCAGTGCATAATATGCATGTAATGAGCTACTCACTGCACAGAAACATCCATGCAGAGCAAACTACCGTATTTTTTGAGATTTTGTTTGACCTTGTGCATTACTCAAAATGACGCAAGAGAATCAACAAAATAATGTTCAGTACTTAAGGTAGCAGGACAATTGAGGGACATTATCTCATATGCCTGACCAGCTGAACCTTAGGAAATCTTTAGCCCAAGCTACATGTAGAGGGCGAGCATGTCAGGTGCAGAAAGATGTACATTATTTAAAGAGATGGGATGCTATCAGGTCTATGTGAGGTGTGTCCAGAATAATGAAGTCTTTTTGGAAGTTGAGGCAGTGGAGTGACCACTCCAATGGCCTCTGTTACATGTAACTGGCAATCTGGCTTCTCAAAGGAACTGTTGAGATTTCTCGGTGCATTATCTGGAAAACAAATTCCTGTTAGGTTTCTCTGATGATTTTGGGTTAAAACAAAGAAAAATTGATTACAGAGGGATTTGCGCTCTACCAACTGAGCTATCTACTGGTGGTCTCCCCATTTTGTCAATATTCTCCGATCTAACTTTATCTAGTGAATAAATTGATGAAACAGTGAAAAATCCATTGGTATTATCAGGTGAAGAGTGATGATTTACCATGAAGGAACTGTAAAATAATTTGGCTCTTCTGAATAATTGTGATGCCTGTTTAATAGTCTTAGAGAAAAAACTGTCTACATGAAGTGTAAGCTTTTAATAAGGAGTAGGTTTTGCAGAATCTCTTTGAAATGACATGGAGTGGCCAACAGCCATGTTTTGTTTATTTTGTCATTTTTGACTTTGTGTTGGAGTGTGTCAGTTCTACTCCAAATGATTCAGGAATTTCTCATATAATTTAGAAAAAGAAAACAAAAAAAAAATTCATCATGCCTTACTAATATCGTAAGACAAAGGAGACTCTGTGGCACACATTATTTGAAGCTGCATAAAACTGGTTACAGTGATGCAATGTTGACATCATGTTATTTGTTAGAAACAACGATTTGATGCGATGTATTGTTTGTGTTTTTAAAGATTGTAGTTTCTGAGATCAACCACTCACAAGTTTCATGAGTAAAAGCAATGAGTTACAAATAAGTATAATAATCTGTTAATTTTTTAAATAAAATCTTGACCAAAAAAAACACACACTTTTTTTGCTTTGCGGCTGAAACCCCTAGTTGAAAAGAAAAAAGTGACTTACACATCTGCAGCCATCAGATCCATGCTTGTAATAAGACCATCAACAGCACTAACTTGCTCTTCTAAAAATGAAATATTAAAATAGCAGTACATAAAACACATGCTTGTTCTTAAAGCAGTAAGTATCAATCTTCACTAATAAACACGACAGAGAGTTTGTGCCCTCTGATTAGTCAAAGACTGGTCATGTGGGGGTGTATTAACATGTGATTTACCCTTCACTGAGTCATAGGGCAAATAAATCAAACCATATAATGACTTTTAAAGCCATTTCTCATAAGTTTAAAGACCAGGAGAGTCAAATTCCTTACTATTCTAGAATGGACCATTCCACATACCTAAGGGGAGGAGGGTCAGGTGCCTGAGGCTTTTGTTTTGTAGGTTTGTTTTTTTCAAAATATATTTTGGATAATGTGGTAGTAAATATTGGACCTTTCGCTCATAGGAATAAAGTCAGGGGTGTTGCCTTAAGAGCTTAGATAATTAGGGAAATAAATCAATTACAGGGCAGCTGAAGGATTCAAATAATCCTAGACACTAGCTGGGTATGTAAAGAAGTCACTTAGTTGTACAAATTATTGGAAGATGCTCACAAAATATTGTAAATGTACCTTGATTAGTGTGGTAGTAAAAAATTGCCCTTTCAAGTGTTGGAATAAAGTCGGGGGTTGCCACGACTTTAAGGGTTCTAAATACCGGCTCTGTCAACTAGTGAATAAATGGCCCTTCAAAAAGCACTATGTTGTGTAAGACTTTTGTATGCACTGTGCTTGTTATGCAGGAACTATTAAACCAACTGGTTTTTTTTGTGCTTATTGTTTTTATGTTTTTTTGTAGGGAGAGATTGTGCTGCATTCACACTCATACCATACGTACGTGTGAAGCACAGACAATGTTTCACTTTAAAGCACCTGGTGCACCCATAAAACCAACATTAATCATGATCCCTGCCAGCACCTCAGCAATGGCTGTGCACAGCGTGTATTACTTGCACCTATGGATTGGTCAATAGTGACAAACTTTAGGTGTATCACATAAAGTCATTTATCACAAACAGAAAAGCAATCAGAACTATCTTTGTGCCCAGCAAGACCCCAGCATTATAATAGTTTACCATGGACAAATTTCCCTGTTAAATCAAACAGCCTGGGTTCTATTTGATAAGAAGCTATAATTCCACACTATCACACTATTTTGGTTTTGGTTAAAGATTAAAAAAATCTAACAATTATTTCCAAGGGAATTGAATAGCCCACACACACATACCACTTGATTATCAGCTTATAGAACAAATTGTAAGAATACCCAGCACCATTTACACAACCAGTTTGTCAAATCAAGATCTTAAAACTACATGTACAAGTTGTGAAGCATTGAAATTGTAAGATGTTAAAGATATGGTCAACTCACCTGTTAACTGATTCTTCTTACTTGCATTCAGAGAGGAAAAGGTATACTGTCGAATATCTTCCATAAATGGCAGTTCTACATACAGCAGACTCTGAAGAGAAGAGGATTATTATATTTTCTGAATAAATTAAAGAACATTCACAACTAGTTTCAGGTGGCATAAATTTCCTGTTAAAATATTTGAATTTATTCCAGTTCTGCATTTAACTTGTTCAAAATAATGCAGACTCTTAGTAACAATATAGAAATCAACTCAACAGTTTTTAACTGTACAACAGTACAAAAAGTGGTGTAGGTTACTGAAAACATCAGCTATGTGATACATACAAAGTGCAATGAGATTCAACTGGGACAGAGTTTTTAAAATATGTTGTTGTTCGCACAAGACTACTGGAGAAGACTTGTGAGAGTTTAGTGCAATCTGTAGGGTAGGCCTACTGTACACCTTTCAAATTGACTTATGAAGGTTAGGCCTATGTACAGGTTTAACAGGAAAAACTGTTACATGTTCTATGAGGACATTGTATATGATTATTCTTATACAAACACTAATCCTTTAGTATTTCATAAAATATTTACATATACATACATTGCACAAATATTGGATACATAATGTGTGCATTGTGGCAGAATATCATCACAACGTAAAATCTGGACGATTCCTTTTCATGCAATGAAAAAGCCACATTTTACCTCATGATTATATTCTGCTACAACTCACGAATAATAATAATAATAATGTATTTAAAATGTATATAGCGCAATTTCCATATGTTCAAATGCGCTTTTTGTTAACAGAAAAGGTGAGTTTTGAGAACATTTTTGAAGATGTTGACAGATTGTTGGTTACGAAGTGATATATCGGTAGGTTATTCCACAGTTTGGGAGCAGCAGTAGTGAAGGCTCTATCACCAAGTGTGGGTAGCATCTTGGGAGATGGGTGGTTCAGCGTGATGCCTTGAGAGGAGCGAAGGGAATAGTGGGATGGTTGCCTGATAGTTTTTAGTTCAGATAGGTAGGGAGGAGCTAGACCGTGGATGCATTTGAAGGTGAGAAGAATATACCCACTATGGGTCACGTGATTGCATTCGCCGATTGTGTCTATTGACGAAGGATAGGTTTCATGTGGCAGAACTTGGGTGAACCTGTGGCAAGTCTGGCGGCAGCATTTTGAATTCGCTGTAGTTTCTCAATGTGAGTTGCAGTGGCACCATAGAGTAGACCATTACAGTAATCCAAGCGGCTGGTGATGAAGGCATGGATAAGAGTGAGTAATGACTTCTGGTCTAGATACTTGCAAATTCGACGGATGTTGTGAAGATGGAAGAAGGCTGCCTTGCATGTCATCAGGACATGTCGATTCATGGTCATGTTCGAATCAAACATGCAACCCAAGTTCTTGACATGAGATGCAGGGAAGATATCAGTATTGCCGATTTTGATGTGGGGGATATTGATCTTCTGCAGTTGCTGACGTGTTCCAATGTTGAGGAACTCTGTTTTATCATCGTTAATCAGCAATTTATTCTTGATTATGCAAGATCGCATGTCACAGAGACAAGACTTCATCACCGCAACAGCTTCTTCTGCACTTGCACCATCATTAGGCTTAAATGAGTAGTGAACTTGTGTGTCATCGGCGTAGCAGTGAGCATGTGGGAGATGTTTCTCGAGGACATTGAACAGGTCAGGTGTAAAGATAAAATACAGAAGGGGCCCCAGACAGGATCCTTGCAGAATTCCGCAGTTCAGATTGAACCTCTCAGACTGGGAGTCACAGACAGTAACACGCTGACCCCTACCAAGCAGGTATGATTGAAACCATTCCAGTGCACATCCGGACAGACCTATCTTGGTTTGCAGACGACTTAGAAGGGCGGCATGGTCTATAGTGTCGAAGGCAGAACTTAAATCCAACAACACAAGGAGAGTGACACGTTGAGAGTTCATGTTAAGAAGTATGTCATTCTTAATCCTCAGCAATGCAGTTTCAGTGCTGTGATTCTTCCTGTATGCCAACTGGAAGCGAGGGAATAGGGAATGATCACCTATGTGAAGATGTAGCTGCTCACAAACGGCACTCTCTACCAGTTTGGATAGGAAGCTGAGATTGTTTATTGGGCGGTAGTTCTTGAAGTCACATTCCGTTTTCCCCTTCTTCAATCGTGGTGTTACATGTATGAAGGCCTCCTTCCAGTCATCAATAAAAACACCAGACTTGAGAGACAGGTTGGTTATATCTGTCAAGACTAGAAGAAGTGGCTCCAGGCAGTTCATGTTTCACACAACTCAACCGTAGATCCATCTCATTTTTAAAAAATGTCACAATCAAAACATACATTGAAACTCGTCCAACCCACAATATGAGAACTAATAACAAACTTCTAAAGAACATGAAAGACCTCATGTATTGTAGATAACAACCTTGCCCAGTTTAAACAAACAGGCGGAGAATTATTACTTTTTCAACATGGCTGCAAACCATAAAATAATTATGTATATTGGATGGGCCTCTCAAATGTTACAATTTGAAGCACACGGCAAAAAATGTACACTAGGCTCTGAGCTCCTGGAGGTGAGAACATGTAGATGGAAAATTATGTAAAAAGAAACTATTTCATACTCTTTCCATAAATTGAGGTCTTTATGCATTGTTGTAGGACTTGTACATGTACTGCACTGAGTACTGCTTTGTTAGGTAATTAGACTGGTATTCGTACTCGGCTAGAAAGGTACTCGTAGTCAAAGTCCATAGTCGATACTTGACTCAAAAATGTACACATAATCCATTTCAAATGTTTGTGGTCAAAATACCTCTGTCCTATTCATGCGTTAGTTTTTGGATACTAGTTATATGCCAAAAGAAAATATCCATGAGTTGTCACTGTACTATAACAATGCAATGGCCACTTACATGTAGGTACACATGTATGCTCTGCACCCAACCATTGGTAACATCTGTAATCTGAGGATTGTGTGGACTATGGACTGTTGGAATTCAGTGCTAAGGTTATTTTAAAATTTGTGTTCCGGTTATTTTTCAAGCACTGCAAATTTAGATTTAGATGTCATCAGCGATTATACTTGGTTAATAATCAGCCTCCTTTGTACTTGGCACTACATGTACTTGGTACTCAGCTAAGAAGTACTGGACTGCAACACCCTTGATATGTGGCATTTTGTCAAAAGTTTTGTACCTCCATATGCCTGTGATTTTCAAATCAGAAGGGTTGTTAATATGACTACCTGAAAATACATACTTAAACTAAAATTAATCTTTCCTTTTAGATGAGGCTGATGGAATTTTATTTCAAGCACATGAACAACATTGGTAATTGTCAAAGACCAGTATCCACACTTGATGTGACCAAACATATACATGAAATAACAAACCTGTGAAAGTTTAAGCTAAATTGGTCTACGGAGCCATGAGAAAACAAAGAAAAACCTAATAATATGTTTTCACTGTTTCTAATTCTCGACATGTGCAATGAAGACTAATTATTTTACTCAAATCTTAAAAACTATAGCATTTCAAGCAAAACTATTACAAGGGAAGTTTTCCACCATGATCATCTTTATACCATGCTGGTTATGTGTATATCTGTGAACATTTATATTTTAAGTTTTACCAATGTTGTACACACCCTATAACAAATAATTTAATAGCAATTTTGTTATTAAACAAAAAAATAAATTGGGTTATTAAAAAACACATACCTCATATTTAGCCTTAATGTGAGGTATGAGGCAAGCAAGACGAGGGTTGCTTCCCTTAGAGTAGGTTCTCCGGATGATGGCTACAGATTTGGTCTCATATAATGCTCTGATGATAGCTGAGACTGCTACACTACTATGCTGATCAGCAGGGTCAGCTATGAAACAGTATACACTGTTACCAAGCTGTTGTTGCAACTTGATCTGTGTACAGCAAATTAATATCAATGATAGTTCAATACAAGTTTGTTTCACAAGTAACGACAGTGTTTTGGTCTACAAGAAAGTTACTCAGAAAAAAAGTACATAAATGAACATAAACAGTTAACTATTTGTTAACATTAATGTAGTGATACATTACACGTGTATCTAGTCCTGATTAGCCATGTTAATAGCAATATTGTTCAAGAAACTGCATGCTGCAAGCCCTAGTGCCCTTTATCATAATGCATGCATTGGTGACAAATCTGTTGGTTTATCATTTGTTATCGAAAATCAATATCAACAAATTTAAAACTAGACCATTACTTATTGCCCTGGATCCAAGGCCCAATTTAATTCTTGCAAATTCTGACGCCGGTACTGTAACAGCCATTTCCTGCAGGCATACTAAGGGGCCATTCATAATAGTCAATGTTAAAAGATTGTTTTTATTTTTTCTGAAATTGTTTTGATTAAATATTGATTTACTAAACAATATAATCTGTGCACTGAAGAACAAAGTAATACCTCAAATGATGCAGATATTTGAGGTCAAAGGTCTCCAACATCAGTAGTTTTCAATGGCTGTTCATGGCTTAAACAAACAACTTCGTAATCGTAGTGTAATCAGAAATAAAATTGGCAAGCACATAAAACTTTGTACAACAGTTTTTAGTTTGATATGACCCTACCAATTTACAAAAGACAAGTAAAAAAGGAGTCGTGTTCTTTCTTATTTGTTAATTTTTTACCAATTATTTATGAATACAAACTGAATTTTGTTAACATTGACTATTGTGAATGGCCCCTAACAAACACAAGGTTTAAAACTAGTTTTTGTAAACATCACAAACATCTTGGTACCATACACATACTCTGTCTCAGAATGCCTGAAAATAAATTATGCAAATGAGCCTAGATTTTATCTGCCTGAATTTCGATGGGTGCCCGTGTCAACTACGTCAAGACATCAAGTTTGAACACATTTTGGAGACTTGGTCAATCCCTCCGAGCAAGTTGATATTGCACCCTCTACTGGCGACTAACAAAAAACTAAGCCTGTGACGGTTAAACGTTTACACGGTTAACAGTTTGCATAATCACTAACCGTTTAGTGAATTACGGACCGTTTAAACGAAACAAATTCAAAATGTAAGACTTTCGTCTTTGCAGTATTTTACTGTGCTTGATTGGAATTTAGTTTAGTTGAAATTACCGTACTATTTCTGTTTTGTTAAGCTTTTCACAGTCATAGCTTTAAAACTGAAGTGTGTCACGCACGACCCGTTGTTTTGATGAAGGAAATTTGATACGACCCGACCTGTAAGACTTCCTATTCTAGTTATGGTTTTCTTTCTCATGGTATCGGCAAATATTGACACGCAATGGACCAGGCTGGTTGGCTGATTCCTGACTGCCCACTTTCCGATTGGCCGATCGCGTGAATAATTATTTATGACGTAGTGCTTCTCACAGCGCTGTATTCACCACCTCGATCCTGCGGATGTGCTTGCTCCTAACGTGGTAAACTTTATAGTTCGGGGGCGAAGGAATGACGTGTAGCTGTGGGAGCGATAAGGCAAGAGAAATTCCCTTGGTGAGAAAGGAACGTCGGAGGAACGTTTTTACACGTGCATGAGCAATACTGCAAAGTTTTTGTTTGTTAACTCAAATACACACGAAAGTGATGGGGGATATTCACAAGACTTTGACTCTGCGGGATGTTGTGCTTATAAAGATCGTGAAGGATCATCTCTCGGTCGGTAAATCTTTGGAGACAACATGAAACAACAAGGATTTACAAAATATACTGACACAGGTACAGTTTCGATGGGCTTCCTTATACATCGTCTTTGTTGTTCGTGTATTTTAGAACAAATTCAAACGGTTAAACGGTTAACCGTTTAGAAAAGTTTCGTTTAAACGGATAGTAAATTAAACAGAGGGTTACAGGCTTACAAAAAACACTAGCATCACCAATCAAAACTACACATTGTCTTGCATGTATAGCACTCCTGTCATACAGCATTTGCCACAGTTAAACAACTGAATGAAGAGGTATAAATAACATTACACAAAGTTATACCATACAGCAAGTGGTTTTACTGACGTTTTCTTGTTTGGTGAAGCCAAGCACTTGCATCAGTTTACCAGGAGGTTTGTACCCCATGTTTACTTTATCTTCTTCTGAAATTGGTATGATGTCATTACCATAGCGATGCCCTGCAAAAGCAATATAAGAGACAGCAAATGTATTTTCAAATTAGAAAGTCAAAAAAATAAGAGACCACAATCAGTGTGGGTACAAATCCGTACCAGCACATTATAAGCATATGCTCTGTCAATGGTTTACAGGCACAGAGCTTGATACAAATGAACTTCATACTGATACAATGTGTACAGAAATAGTATCCTGATTTTATGTTGAACAAGGAAAAATTGACTAGAGCGGGATTTGAACCAACGACCTCCGGATTAACGTGCCGGCGC
>JAUELU010000091.1:2168610-2180035 GCA_032357145.1 Evasterias troschelii
CGGTTCAAACAATGGAAGGAAGAAACTATTGTGAAAGTAGTTGTGGAATAATTTGTTTCTAAATAGACTCATTCACTAACTTTTGATAAAAGCTTATCGTACAAATTTCTAACGGAGTCATGTTTAACAAAAGTGCCAATACATTTGAGCCACTGCTAGTTCTTTGGTAATCAAGCTGAAACTTTCCATGTATCCAAGCTGGGATATGTTACATCCACAAAATTTCTTCACACCACGATGACGTCATCGAGTGTGACATGACGTCACCTTAAGGGTGCAGGTTCAAGATCTATATTGTATATACTGACTAACAAATGCTTGGTCAAGCTGAAATCAGGCCTAGAAATCCGACGTGAATCCGCGAATCGATTCACGCCAAGATTCGCGCCCGGCGTTAACGCCGCAAAATCCGAGTATATTCGCGTGAAATTACCATCATTCAGAAGGGGAAAATCACCTTTTCACTTTCAGCTTTATATCTGGGTCAACAAAAATATGTTTTTACTTTTCCTCAAACAAAACATTAAACATTTTCCGTTAATCCGACACAAAGTTTTTTCACCCCTCATTTTCTTTGTGTTTTATTTACAAACTTAAAAGGTATCATCCACGATCAACCACTCATGTCTATCGTCGTCGAGTCGATCGCGATACCGCCGAGTCGTCGTCCAAATACAGGCGCTCGGTTACGTTTGTTGCCATCATAAGGGGTCCAATAAATGTTTCGGTTGAATTTTGCCCATCCGATAACACTGGCCAATGACCGAAACAGTTATTCGTTCCAGCCGCGAAAACATACCCCTGGTCAATCTGTTTTAATATGTCCGCGGATTGGTTGATAGCGCGAAAGATCCCGCTTTTGAGCCAATAGTCTTCCTGGGTAGTAAAGCTCACGGCATCAATCCATCTGCTTTACGTGGTTACCATGTACCGAGATAGTCGATTTCCCAAGATTATCACAATATTTCTTTTCTTTTCGTTTCCTTTTCTGGACTCCAGTTTATTCTATAAAAATCTAAAAACATTGAATAATGATAATGTGTAACAAAATAGTGAACTTTTATGACAAATATATGATTCTCAAAACATTTTGTGGAAAATCCAAGCAAGCGTACATCGCTGTACTTTGTAACAACTCTAACAGTCAAGGAAGACTATTGGCTCCAAAACGGGAACTTTCGCGCTATCAACCAATCTGCGGACAGGGTAAAAACAGATTGACCTAAAACTTTGCGTGACTTTTTAAGATTTCATGAATTACATGCCGCCGGTGTTGTTGTTGGCCAAGTTCGCGCAAGGACTATCGTTGACCATAGTTCGACTAAGTTAGCCCGAACTCTGTCTAGTCGACGATAGTTGGACTACGCTAGTCGACTATTTGGAACCAGCCTACGGGGCATGGTCGCATCGCTGGTAATCAATAGCCGTATATAGCACAGTGCAGAGTGGACCAGTTATAAGTCGCCGGTCGCGTTGACATGACATGACTACTGACTTCAGTCGTTCGCACTACAACTTCTGTGCGCATGCACTACGTACGTCACTAAACAACCACTAGTTAACCATTGGTCCTTGCGTGAACTTGGCCCTCGTTAAGAGCTGAGGTTCAATTCTAGTTTTCTGCTGTCAAATTCTTTGGCATGCGACGCAAGATGGCCAAAAAACCATAAGCTTAAACAGCTTTATAAAATAGAGGATGAATTGAAACAGAATTTTGCTTTAATTTCCATCATTACATTTAGCAAATAATACTTATTGTAAAAAAAAGAAGAGATTCTCCCCCAAAAACTGTGAGAATCCATTCCCCGAAAATTGCGAGAATCCTGGATTCTCGCGAAATTCTTCAGCGAGAATCCATTTTGATTCTCGCGGTGTCTTGCGAACTTCTAGGCCTTTGAAATGTAGCTTACATTTATTCAAACTGGGATGTGTTACGACCAAAAGTTGAACGTCATTCCGAACACCTTCTTTTTGTTATAAAAAAAAGTTATGTCTAGTTATTATTATTATGGTTTATTAAAAACATTCAAAAGTTGCAGCCAGAGGGCCAAATTATATCTGAATTTACAAAGAGATAAAAAAAGCAAAGATTCATAAAAACAGAGGAAAAAAGATACACGCAAAGCACATAATTATAAATTAGCATTTTCCGTTAGAACAAAGATGGGGCTGTTTTTATACCTTTCGGTCCAGCAAAGAGGGCTGGAAAATTGGGTGGAATTACAAAGATTATTGGATCTAAACGGAGGAGCCATTCTCTGTGCACACTGATGAGTCAAGATTGTTTTTTATTTCAAATTAAAGAAGAGCTGGTCTCGTCTTACTTGAAGAGTTTCTATTTTTAAATAAACATTACCAATAAACTGGTAAGAAGTATGGCTGCTGAGATCAATAGAGAGAATGGTTCTGAGAGCTTTCTTTTGCAATTTGTTTAAGTGTTCAATTTAGGCACTTGTAAACCCTGAGTACCAGATAGGGCTGGCATGCTCCACAGATGGCCGGACATATTGCACATAAACTCTCACTACATCGTCAACTAAGATCCCATGGCATTTAAGTTGTCTTAAAAAGTATAATCCATTAAAAAAGAAATACTCATTTTGTTAATATGCAAGTTCCACTTCAGATCGTTTTGGATGTACCGTAGTTTCCTGCGGATAAGACGCGTCTTACATGTATCTGACTTTCAATGGTAAAAAATAGTCACTGCGTCTAACATGTATCTTCCATTGCGCCTTATCTAATATCGATTGATTTCATTGTGATGATAACAGTGTGAAATATTATATTTATACTGCAATATAGTTCCTTTATTTCGTCCAGGGTAATTTTACACGTCACATTTAAAAAAAATAAAACCTGCACAAGTCAAAATTTTGACAAAACTTACCAAAGAACAAAGTCACTGGCCATGCTGCTGTGCACAATAATAAAAATACCGTCGCGAATGAGTGACGATTGATAATGCACCACACAGTACACTGCTACATATGTACATGCTTGTTGTGTACAACAAAATACTGTAAAGCTCTGGTTACATAATTTGTTTTAAACGAACACGGACAAAATAATAATGAAAAAATAGCAATGATGTTTTACTCATCTTCGTGATTTTAGAATGACGATCCCAATGCGCTGTAGTAAGTGTGCTTATACCATCACAATGACCCCTATCAGTATGTTACTTGGCGATCGTGTATAATGTGAAAGATATAACAAATTATTGCGCCTTATTTGCTGAGTGCCTTATCCGCAGGAAATTACGGTATACACCTAGAATTTTAAGAAATTTACCCTGTTCAACAATAAAGTTGTTAAGACCATTTTCAAACTTCCAACCACTTTGGTTCTAGCGCTCATAAAAGCTCTTGATAAGGTGTTTTTCACTTCAGCTTCCACTTTTGCATGGAAGGTCAAATTGGGTTTCACTTTGTGTAAGATTGATGCAAAACTTCTTAAGCTATCATATGGTGCAAAGATTGTACAGTTGTATGTAGCAACTAAGGTTCTCCAGATGTGATTTTCTGAAATATTTAACATTGATATAATAATGGTACATATGCACTACATTGAGCGGTCTAAGTACATGTAGATGGGAAGTTTCAAGTCTGTAGCACCTTTACTTTTTGCGAAATCTTGATGAGAAGGTAGGCCTACAGGGGGAGAAAGAAAACTTGGGCGGGTGGAACCCAGTGCAATAACAATAGGTTTTCGACCATTAGCCGAACACCTAACAAGAAACTAAAGAAACAACAACAAGAAATCTGGGACAAAAAATAAGACCTCAAGTACACAAACATAAAACAAGCACAGGGCCCACTCAACACCTTTTGCATGCTTAAACTTTATCACAGCACAAAACAACATTGCGTACTGTACCATTTTAAACTGCCCTATTTACCAAACCCAATCTACAAAATGATGCCCCCTAGAGCCCCATCCATTACATGTACCCCTTGCACCACAACATTTAATACCCTTGAATCGTGCCCACAAGTCTGTTCTTATTCGGACATGGTACATTACAGTGATGATTTTGAGGAAGTACCCATACAAGGAACGTGTACACACAAACCACTCAAAGAAACTCGTTTACCACCCTCGAGTTTTGCTGGTAGTGTTCAAGCGAGGTTCGAGCGAGGTTCGAGCGAGTTCGAGCAAGGTTCGAGCAAAGTCGAGCGCTATCATTTTGTCCCCAAAATTCCAGGCGGTCAATGCCTTGCGAGGAGCGTTCATGAATTGGTAAAAATCTGACCTCAACTTTTTACTTCGTTAAAACAAAAAACAGAGCAGTGCTTAAAAATATACGGCGGGAAATTCAGAAAACTATTTTTAAATGCTGCATGGGCGGGAATTCAATATTTTACTTCTTTAAAACAAATTACGGGAGGGAAATTCTACAGAGCAGGTGCTTAAGGGCGGGAAATTCTACAACCATTTAAACATTTTCAGGTCAGGAATTCTAGTACCGTACGGGGAAGAAAACACTGCATGGGCGGGAATTCGATATATTACTTCTTTAAAACAAATTACGTGACGGCAATTCTACAGAGCGGTGCTTAAAAATATACGGGCGGGAAATTCAGAAAGCCATTTTAAAATGTCCAGGTGCAGGAATTGTACAGTACCGTAGGGGGGAAAAAATGCTGCATGGGCAGGAATTCAATATTTTACTTCTTTAAAACAAATTACGGGACGGGAATTCTACAGAGCAGGTGCCTCAAAATGTACGGGCTGGAATTCTAGTACCACACAGGGAAGTACAAAATACTGCATGGGCGGGAATTAAATTTTTTTTTCATTAAAACAAATTACGGGACGGGAATTCTACAGAGCAGGTGCCTCAAAATGTACGGGCTGGAAATTCTAAAAACCATTTAAACATTTTCAGGTACGGGAATTCTACAGTAGTCTACGGGAAAGATAAATACTGCATGGGCAGGAACTCAATATATTACTTCATTAAAACAAATTACGGGACGGGAATTCTACAGAGCAGGTGCTTAAAAATATACGAGCGGGAAATTCTACAAACCATTTAAACATTTTTAGGTGCAGGAATTCTAGTACCGTACGGGTCTTCGCATGCCAAGAGTCATGCCCACCTAGTTCACAATCAAAACCAAAAGCCAAATCTGTAGATTTGAAAAGGTCCTCACATGCCGTCGCAAGCACTGATCAGGGGCTCAGTGAGTGTTTGTTACATATAGCAAGTAGCGCGATTCCGATAATTCCGATAACGCATTCTCTAGGCCTACATTGCCGTATTTTGAGACCAAATCCCGCGGCCAAGCCGTGAATTTGTTACCTGTAACGTTACGACTGATGCCACGCACGCTGGTTCGTCGGCCATCGCCGCGTTTGCGTACTTCAAGTTTTTAATCAAAATAAATTGGACATTGAATAAGTGACACACCATAGAGAAAGGACATGAGACACTGAAGTAGCATGGGACGATCAAAATCATAGATGGCAGTTTTTGGGGACCGGAGATCGTAAGACAACGAATTCTGACAGGGAAATCTCTGCGTTTTGTCAGTGCCGATTGACATGCCTGCAGATGGCAATCTAAAAAATGTTTTTTGTCAACAAAAACGCTTTTGAAATCACGTAAACCTCGCTACAAAGTACGTACGTATTACACATTTCAAAACCCTTTCAATGTAGCCGCTAGAGCAGCTGTATGGCAACGAAACAAATTTGTCTTCACGGGTCAGTGATCCCCGAAGAGCCCTCAAAACTCCTCGCTTCCCTGTAATTTATACAGCTACACACATGTGCGTGGATCGTGCGGTTCAAGCAGGTTGCGTGCGAGGAGTGTGGATTTTCGAGGGGTTGAATTTCCCCTCAATAAAACTCGATAAAACTTGTGTCTCGCTCGACTCGCTCGCAAGTTTTGGGGGTACCTCCTCGAAATCATCACTGTAGCTGAACCAAACATGTAATACATTTTAAAAATTTCTTTATATTATATTATAAACAATTTTCTTTCTTCATATTCTGTCTATCACCATGCCAAGTATAACATTCCAGGTTAGTAATATAGGGAAATTATTTTTGTACTCAACTTTATACTCAAATGAACTCATACTTGTTAAAATGTACTTAATTACATATAGACATAACAAATACACTGTTAATGGCATCATGTATAAACAAATGTAAAGGTCTTGCTGTAAAGAGACCATACTCTCCTCCCCCATCGTATGCAGCACGGCAGTGGATAAGACCGTAGAGTAAAGCTTAGCAGGATGATCTGATGATTTCTTTCATAAAGAACCACATGTTGTAAATCTCACTCAGGGATACATGTACGGTGTACATGTGAGAAGTCAACTCAATCCCTCAATTTTCTGCAGCAATACACAACTTTGCTGGATAAGCTCTTTTTGGGACTAATGTACGTACTACTCAAACATGGGGGTAACACAAACCAAAATGTTAAAAATATTTCACTTTGCTTGTTCTCTATTTGCAGTAAAGACCACATTCAGTATTCGGAGCACCATTGTGATACTGCTTACACAAAGGTACAGTTTTGAATTAAGATTCCTTATCAACAAAGTGCTCATTACAGTGTCAAAAACAAGACAAATGTTGCTTACCCATACTGTACAGTTTTTTTGTATGTAAGGTAACCATAAAAAGGCCTACAGTGTATTAGTATTTTGCATGATCTCAGTAGCATGTTTGCTTGACAGTTTGTTTTTAATCAACCTACATGTACATTGTGCACTTAAAGGCTAAACTTTTAATGTTTAATTCAAAAGCTTCTCATGTTTTTTTATAGGATATACAAGTACCCGTCTGTCCTCTCTGCAATAAACCAGTGCCTATTAAAAGAGGTGAACCCCCTGACATTAAGATGTCTCAACATATTGATAGTGACTGCCAATCTGATCCTGCTAAGGAGAAAAGGATTTTTGCGAATAGATGTTCACTGAAAGGTTGTAAACAAAAAGAGGTTAGTGAGTTTAATAAATTTTATGTTGTTGTGCCATCAAAGGGTTTGAGTTAAAGGCACCTGGCAGTGGTATTTTGGCAAAATAAAGCTTTTGTCATTGATATATGAATTGAATGTGAATAAACAAATAACTAAGGTTAAACAATTGTAATTTTATTTTAATTACAAATTTAAAAATAGGCCCCCCTTTACATAGCGCTGTTCCTGACGTCAATCGAGGCAGGAGAAAATGTGTAGTCTGGCCCCGTACAGGGGTTTCCATTAACTTTTTTTTTCACTCGCCGGCCGGGCGAATCAGGGCCGGGCGAATCAGCCAAAGTTTTGGATCGCCCACAGTTTTTTTCACTATCCTGCATGTATTGACGTGACGCACACAAATTCAAAACGTAAAAAAAAGAAAAAGAAGAAAAAAAAGGAAAAAAAACGCACGGAAGTGAAGTTCCCAAAATTGCGTTTTGGGATGATTTTATCCCTTAATTTCTGTCCTAAATCATACCTTTTCCTTCATCAACCATTTTCATGGATTCGTGATTTGAAGATCGGTTGTTTTGAACTAATAAAATCTTCGCGTAAAACAACGATCGTTCGACAACGCACATTGAAAAATAATTCAATGAACTTCGCCCTGCATCGCCCTCTATCGGCAAAAGTTGTCGATGTTTGATTAGACTTCATCCAAGGCTGTGTATTGTACACAATCTGCATGCGTGCGGCACACTGTGCGGCAATTCTTTACTCCGTTCGTGAACGTGTACTGCGTTAAAGTCTAGCCAAGCTCTTATGAATATGGTAATTATCAACGGGAATGTACCGGTGGGCGACTGATCGTTCTGTGTGTGTGGGGCCGATGCACGTGTTGTGCGGATACTCGGCAGTACGTGCATGGTGTTTAGTTTTAACGTTTGTATACCAAAATGAACGATCGCAATTCCGTTCGCGATCACGGCCACATTAAATCTAGTAAATATCCAGACTTATCAAACTAAAAGCTTTAATAAAAACTTTCTTTGGGATTTTACAACCGTACCCTCATTTATTATGAACAAAAACAATTATTTGACTCGCCCGGCGGGCTAGTAAAGGAAGGGTTTTGACTCGCCCGCCGCTGTTTTCACTCGCATTTGGCGACCGGGCGACCGCTAATTTTGAACCCTGCCGTACATTACGTCTGGATACCTGATCAGTATGATGTGTAATCGTATTCAGACGTCACCGCCCAATGCAATCCTACATGTAGGACAGTGTACGTATAGTCGACTAATACGAGACGCCGGTTTATACAAGGTTTTTCACTGGTCCCGAACTGTCCCATGCCCGTTTCTATGTCTTAAAAAACGGGAGATACGAGCACGGTCATAACGAGAACACGAATAATACGAGGTACATGTAATGTTTTTCCTACTTTGCCAAACTATTTATCTGCGTGCAGTTTTGAGTCACTGCCTGTAAGAATGTACCAAGTGGTGATTCATGGGTTCTCAGATCTTCTTCTAAAAAATCAGAGTGACACATCATCAAACCAAACTAGTATCCAAAATTTTAGCTTGCTGACTGTTTCGGTTTGGGCTTAATTTTTATCAAAGTTTCAGCCAAAGAACCTTTGAAAACGAATAGTACATTCCCAGGAAACGAAAAAAACATCATAGTAAAACATTTTTTTAAACCTCCAGTTGGGCACATTACAGCAGTAAAAAATAACTGGGATCTCGTTGGCACGTCATGTTATGCTGACCTAAACCTTTGACGAACAGCGCCCTTGTGCTATTTTCAACGCCTCATAACTCGGAGATCCCATGAAATAAACAAGTTTAGATGAAAGGACTCAGCCCTAAAACAAATTTAAGTGCAAAGTGGGTGGGATCTTGTTGTGAGAGACAATTGAAGTCAAAGGTCAATTTCTTGCGTTTGCGCACCTCTGTAACCTCGCGTGCTAACATCAAAAAACTTTTAAATGACAACCACGTGTAGAAACAGTTTTCCTCTAATGAATAATGAAAAAAGAATCTTGGGATCTCTACAAATTGCATGTCACTTGAGATTTTTCTAAGAATTGACATTCCATACATATTAGCCTAGAATTGGCACAACATGCACTTTTCTCATTATTGTAAAGAAGATCCCATGAATGTTTTCTTGTACTTGGTTTAGGTTGGTGTTCCTAAACAGATTTAAATTGAAAAAAATTGGGATCATGTTGGCGTACAAATATAATAAAGGTCAAAGGTCATACGTAACTACACATTTTACTATTTTACGCAAGTCAAGGTCAAATGGGATAACATTCTGTGTAGTGGGTGATAAGTTTATGAAGACCTTTTAGATGATGTATGGTTTGTAAAAATCTAAAGTGAATAGTTTTCAAGCCCCCCATAAATTGTAAACCTACACTAAGTCGACAGAAATCGTGTTACCATAAGACACACAAATAAAGTTCACTAAGTTCTGTTCCGTTACCTATTAATCCGCTTATAGCTGACACTAGCAATTGTGAACACGTTTCTAGGCCTACTGCGGCAGTCACGCGCAAGGTGTCCTAGTTTACCATATAGAAAGCAACGGTTTTGAAATCTATCTTTTCCTGGTGGTGTGAAGCTTTGATAGCTCGGTTTTGGGGTGCTGAAGTTTGGTGAGGTGATTGTGCTTACATGTTTTTGATCTTCTTCTTGCAAGCCTATAATCAACTGGTTGCTTGATTTGGTATCTTGGTTGCACGGAAGGGCACCTAAATAAACCTCAATGCATCCGAGTACTGCTCGGCAAAATGAGCCATTTCTGATACTTTTGTTGGTTAACATTCCTTGAGAAAAAGTGCCAATGATTCATTGCAGCAGTTAAGGAACTTTTCTCGCAAGAGCAAGTCCAAGAGCATTTTTCGGTTTTTGCCATACATGTATCTACCCAGCGTGTGATAAGATTGCAACGCACTTTCATCCTTTTCTGGTCTACATGTAGCTGATCTTAACTTTAACATGAAGCCGTGCTCATTCAAATGGAATCGCTTCAACAGTGCCTTTCTAAGCTTGCAGTAAGTAGCAGAGTCTTCTGAACTTAAGCGTGAGCTTACATCTAGAGCTTTACCCTTTAGTAGAGCACTTAGATTAGTGGCCTAGTCAATTTCCTTCCTTCCATGTCTGACTCTTAGCATATCAGTCAAAGCGCTGCAAGTACCCGTCTAAGTCGTCACGAACCTCATCCAACATGGGTAGTTAGTTTGGGTGTGTTGGCTTTGAGCTTTTGACCAGTTGCATTTTGTGCAGATTCAGCTACACTGACTTTCTCATGCTTTAATTTCTCAAGTGCATTTTGGGCTTCCAAATTATTAGTATCTTGCTCCTTTAAAGCTAAACTCTCTGCACGTTCGTCTCTACCTATATGTATCTTTTGTATTTTTTCTCTTTCCACCAGTTCTTTTCCACTCAATCCACTCACCAAGCAAACAGAACTCTTTCATCTGACCTTACATGAAGTTACCGACACTAACCAAACATGCAAATAAAAGAATACGTGTGACACTACCGTACCGTATTTAATTTGGCAGACTGGCAGAATTGGGGCGCGCACGGGCGATGAGTCATCATACAGTTTGTGGACATGATTTACCGTACTCTGCCATGTTGGTAAATATAACAACTGTCCATTGCTAAGGTACAACAAATATGTGTAAATAGAAAAATAGTTTGAAACATTGAGTTATACGCCAACAGTTTATACAAGTTTATAAAACTGAACATTTTATATTCTGGTAATTATTATAGTCTCGAAGGTTCACATTTCAAATGGGAGGGCACCCGGGGGGCCCCTGACATCAATTGGGTGGGGGGGGGGGGGCCTCCCCCCTTAGTTCAGCCACTTGTAGTCGGTGAGCATTGGGTGAGATAAAATACATGTAGGGGGTAGTTGCATAGTCAGCAGTGAGAAAGAGGGCTGTAGGGATTGGGAGAAAACAATCGTTTCTACATGGTCCTTAATTAAAGTAGAATCTTGAGCCTGTGGATTGAACAGCGATGCAAATAGGTTACTATTTATTGAGAAAAAAGGCAACCACTAGAGCTGTATTTTCACAAGAACATTGATTCCATCCACCCTTGTCGAAGTGACAGCGGGTACAAACAAAATCTCTGGCCACCTCATTTGTGAACAAACACCAACTCTTGGGAATCTGATAAATGATTCATGCATGAATCATTTCTCAGATTCAAATGTTGTTATTGATTTCTAATCAACTGGGGCAATTCAGACAAAATAATTTCACAGGATACTTTTAACCACCATCTTTATAGAAATTACACCCTTTTTTTCCCGGGTCATAACCAAAGTATCACCCTACCTTTCAGAAAGTGCCTGGTTGAGCACTTTGGAGGAGGTGTGTTGGACCAAGTGCTTATAAGGGTCATTCTTCAGTAAGTGTCTATTTTCATGTCCCGATACATTAACGCCGTATAGATGAAAAATGCGTTGTTT
>JAUELU010000091.1:2240608-2257267 GCA_032357145.1 Evasterias troschelii
CAGTATGACATATTTTTGTACCTTGTAGAAATGCCTAAAATACCACAACTTTTTGCATTACAAATGCACACAGGCCTCTGTATTTTTCCCCCAGAATGCTCAGCTGAATGTTGAGTCACATGATTTGATCATCGTGAATTGTGAATTGAAAAAGTGTTTGATGAAACTTTTTTGATGGGCATAACTTTTTTATGGCCCCCCGACAGTATGACATATTTTTGTACCTTGTAGAAATGCCTAAAATACCACAACTTTTTGCATTACAAATGCACACAGGCCTACCCCCAGAATGCTCAGCTGAATGTTGAGTCACATGATTTGATCATCTTGAATTGTGAATTGAAAAAGTGTTTGATGAAACTTTTTTGATGGGCATAACTTTTTTATGGCCCCGACAGTATGACATGTTTTTGTACCTTTTAGAAATGCCTAAATACCACAACTTTTTGCGTTTACAAGTGCAACTAACCAGTGGAGCCATACATGTTTCTAAGTTTGTTTCAACGGAGAGGAGACTTGATGTTTGGCAAGTCAACAAAAATATTGTATGGACTGTTTACATCACAGGCAGTGACATAACAGATATGCCACGATTTCAGGTTTGACTTGTAGGAAGTCCTACGATACCTTCAAAATTGCTGCCATTATATTAAGACACTAATGACACTGACAGTAAAAATATCATCACTGTTTTCAAAAAGAGACACGTAATTGAATTGTTTTTGAAATCATTTTTTCTGAGACTGTTTGCCAACTAAACTTTAACATTTTAATTGTAAGTTTAGTAAATGAGTAATTAACTTTTTAATGCAATTTTGCCCCATCGTGCAAAATGCGTAAACAAGGTCTGTGTGCTGCGTGTCTTGACAAACCACAGTGTTCTTGATTTTGGCACCGTGCCAGCACTATGTTTACTTCAATGAAAAAATGGCAAATAAAAATCCGCTGCTTGGGAAAACTCAAAATTGAATATTTTTACAGTGGTAGTTGCTCTTTCATAGTGGTAGGCCTAGTGTTGTGTCTTTTACAGTGGTAGTGTTTGTCTTTCCCAGTGGTACATGTATATGGACAAACAAGTGTGGTGGTGCAGTGGACAAAGTAAAGTGCATCCTTGATCTTATGTGCTAATCTTCAGATGTAGTCCGTTAGGCAAAAAAAGAAGTGTTTTGTTTTCGGTTACCTGACCGACCCTAACTTTAATGCCCTGACCCTAAACAACTCGCCAAACGTCAGAATAATAAAAAAAAGGCAAACAAATAAAATTTCTGACCTACCAACCCTATTTTAAAGTGGCATGTAATCGGAAAACAGAACAATTTTTTTTTTTCAGCCTTAGGATGAGAGGAGCAATGCGGGTCAAAGAAATTCAGGCTTGTAACGAACTTGGGCTCTGTACTCCTTTTTTAAAATGTTGACATTTATCGATACCAATGATGTCAACATTTCAAAAAAGGAATACAGCGCCCAAGTTACTGGGTCTAGTAATGAACATAGCATGAATGTTGCACTTGCTGGTGATTTTAACATCAGGAATGTAATTAATGTTAAATTTTTTCATATTTCTGAGGGGGTATACACTCGCAGGCCATCAGATTTGTTGTCCATTACCGCGATGACTTACTAAGGTTGTAACCATGCATACATTGATGTATGCCTGCATTCAGAGACTTTGTTGACAAATTTAATCAGACAAAACAATTTTGGGGGGTCAAAGTTGAAAGTACATGTAGTACTTCAACAACAATAATAACACTTTGTACAGGTTGGTGAACAGGGGTAATAGGGGATTCCTCCCTACAATGCATGTTGCTACCAGACCACTGCACTACCGTACCATTGCTCCTGGAATGCAAATATTCTCATGATGATTTTGTGGTCATCATGATCTTTTCAGCAGTTATGTTCATCAGGTCAATGTATCCAATTAAACACTATGGAGTTTGGCATCAGTAGCATACTCTTCTTATAATTTGTGATTATTGCAACCCTCCATCCTCTTTCTTAACAGTTGAGACTGTTGGGAGAATGGAGGGTTACTATCTTATTTTTGCAGTTTTACACGTTTATTCTCCTGAACAGTTAAACAGACCTTGTGACTTCCCGTTTCACTGTGTTACAGTTTTTACTGATTCCAATCAGAACTATGACTATGAGCCCATCAACAAAAGGAGCAGATTTCAGCACACTTTCAAGGATTAAAAATAGACCACTGTAACCCAGTCTTTACAGTAAAAAAACAAACCATTGTGGGACTCATACAAAGTAAAATGTATGAAATTGTAGGGAATTGAAAACAAAATGTGTGCATTTGTAGGGGATTAAGTTAAGAACAATTCAACAACAAAAGGGATGTCAATCATTCTCCCTCTATAGTGTCTGAGGCTAACAAAAAAAACAGTAAACAAAAATGAGTCCTTGTTTTTTCAAAAGAACCAATGACCTCCGTATTAAAGGGACACATTGCCTTGGATCAGGCAAGTTGGGGCTATGGTAAGCGTTTGTAAAATACCGTTTGTTATAAAATGCATGGTTAGAATAATGTTTTTAAAGTAGAATACAATGATCCACACAAACATGCCTCAAAATCTTTCTTGTACTCTGTAAACTAACACCAGGGCCGTAGACAGCGGTATGACCGGTACGGCCATGGCCGTGCCAATATTTTTAAATTTTGTTTCTCCCTCCCCGTAGCATTTGTTTGAATCAAGTGAAAACAAGAAAAAAAAAATCTTCAAAATAAAACTGATTTAGTAACGAGATCAATTCCTGTTGCGCATAGTTAGCGATTGTATTCTATAGCTAGCTAGCTATAGGAGATTGAGGCTAATGGTAAGGATGTTATTGATGGCAGCCTTCTGCCAGGTCACAGCCTCTACCATTGGTCATCCCTGTCAATGTGGTCTACACCCGGGTATGGTTTGTGGGCACATGCGATCGATCATGTACGAGTGTATACTATTTTTCTGATTGATTTTATATTTCATAATTTCCCTGTATCATTTATTTCAAATTACAATGCAAAACTATTATTATTAATTGTTGTGTAACTTGCTTTAAAAAATCAAAAATTTGTGAAACTTATAAATTATTAAATTATTTTTTTGGACTTTCTTTTCTCCAATGAACTCATGGAAGGATACAATTAATTAACTGATTCTGTAACGCTTTCCAATTTTCAGTGAACTCATTTTTCTTACAGAAAATCATTAAATGAACTTTCTTCGTATTGCACAGTAAACAGTTGAAGAAATACATACGTATGTTATACTTTTAATTGTGTGATATTTTCTCCCAGTTGATTTAGAGGACAACTTTAGAAACATGATACACAATCATGTCGGGTCATGTCGGGTCACTTTCATCTGGTATTCTGTCAAAAAAACTATCACTTTACCACTTTCCTTGAATGTCATTATCTTTCAGGGTGTGACATTGCAGAAAAGGCACATTCCTGTTACTTCAGTTAAATATAAACAAGTAGAATATGAGTAAATTTATTTTAAACTTAAATAGTTGTTCCTTGGGGTCTTTTGTGACTTCAAAGTATGGTTTTACAGACAAATTGGGTGGTACTTACATGTATTACTTGGCCAATCATGTATGACTACAACACTGGCTTTAAAAACACAGCTGGAGAATTACATTGAATAAACAGAGTATTGCAAAACAATAATTTATAAGTACACCCCCATTTTTTATATGGAAAAAAATATACAATAAGCTGATGCATGATGCATATAATTATGGGCATTGTGTCAATGGATTGTGCTGTCAGTTTCTCAATGTTATCAATGATGTGCAGAAAAGAATCAAACCTGATGTGCAACATTACACAAACAAGATGCCCAAACATGGCTTCAACTTGCACTGCAATTTAGCACTAAAGTATATTGGCGATTACTCAATCAAACTTAACTGTTTATATTGTAGGTATTTGGCAGTGATGATGTTGCACCTCATACTATACATAACACACAAAGTGTGGTTTAATCATGGAGCCGAGTTGTTCACATAGTGGTGGCAAAACTGCATTAAAAAGTCAACCAATATGTTCAAATTCAAGATTGTCTACTTCATCGCAACGTGCAAAGATGGTTAAACTACACTTGGAGCAACTAGCTAAAGACTTATGTTTGATTGGTGAACGGATGTCTGTTTGGTCGCTCCTACCAATCAATCTACTCATAACAATCTTCAAGCTTCTCTCAGTGTATGATCAAGCTCGTTGTGCATGTGTATGCAAACATTGGAATACTGTTTACCATATGCCAGATCTTTGGCACCAGTTTATTTTTGAGTTTCATCAGACCTCAACAGTGTCCAAATCTACACCTTTGATGCTGATCAGACAGGTATGTACAAAAACTGTGTACTATAATAATTGTAGTGATATGATATGAAACATAATTGCTTGATTTTTAAAGTGATGACCACAGAGTAATTTGAAGGAAGGTAAGGTTGAAGTGATACAGTTATAATTGTTTATGTGATACAGTTATAATTGTTTTGTGAAAAATACATAAATTCTGATTCTTTAGTTTTTGATTAAGGATGCAAGTCATGAAAAATAGTGTTCAGAACTTGTTATTGGTTTTGTTTAAATTAAAATCTTTTCATTTGAACTATTGCGAGCAATTTTTTTTAACTGGACATGACTTTCCCACACATATGCTCAAAAGTAAAAAAAACCATATGTTTTTGGTTTTTCTTTTTCCACAACAAGTTTTCTCAAAATTTCCCAATGAGTGGGCTGCTAGTCTTTGTTATCTAGCTTTTTTGCATGCTACGGTACATGCAAAAACCAGTGAATGCTAGAGGGCGCTTTCTTTCTACCATCTTACATGTATGTATCATTTGTTTTGTTGCTGCATCTCATTATGATGAACTGTTTTTTCCTGCTTGTTTTGCCTTCATTATCATTTGCTTAATAGCTTTATTTGCTTCGTTTTGTTTATGCTTTGTATTAAATTATTATTTGTTTTTATCAAATGCTTTTATTTTTATTATTTGCTGTGTCTTTAAGCATCAGCTTCATTTGCTTTATTTTGTTTATGCTTAATGCATTCCATTATCTCTCGTTCTGTTTTTATTTGTTATTCTTTACTGTGCCTTTTAGTTCTTTGTGGTTGATTGGTTGCTTTTTGTTCATTTGTTGTACACATGTAGCTATTTTTTTTCCCTTACTACAATTCCCTTATTTATCATTTTTAAATTTTGGCTTGCTGTTATTTATTTGGCTTCTGTTTATTTTCAGTTCATTGTTTTTTCTTTATTGGTTATTAGACTCCCATTTACTCTTGTATTATAGTTAATCCTGTTTCCCTTCGCCCCTTTATACATTGTTTACTTGCTTTTCTTTTATTAGTTTGTTTGTCTTTTGTCATTGTTTTTTGTCGTACTTTTGTTTGTTTTGTCTGGGATGTTTTCTGACTATACTGATAATAATTCCCTTGTTAATAATGGTATTTATTATAACTTAGAAAGTGAAGGATTTAACGCTCTTGACATTCCTGGTCAAGGTTATTTTTCAAATTTTTTATATGAATTCCAGGAGCCTCTGTAGACATTTCTATGATATTTAGGATTATCTATACACCTTATCTCATTCTTTTTATAATAATAATAATAATGAGTTCTTAAAGAGCGCACTAATCCTAGCAACTAGACCGAGGCGCTGTACAATCAAAATTAACAAGTAATAAATGCAAAGCTCTAAATAGATCTAAATACATGTAGTTCAGTCTTGAGTTGTTTCCCGAAAACATGAACAGAAGTTGGTTGCCAAAGTTGGTTGGGGAGAGTCTTGGACCAGTGTATCCGAAAGCACCGTGGCCAGCTGATTTTGTAGAAAATGCCTTGTGCCTTAGCCTGTGAGTTTGCGTAGCCTGCTATCGCGTTGGTAGATTGATATGAGATTTTGGAGGTAGACAGGGGACATGGAGTTCAGGCATTTCCAAATGAGTACGAGGACTTTAAATTTTATGCGGAGCTTCACTGGAAGCCAGTGTAGGGTGAGGAGGATGGGAGTAATATGTTCATATTTTCCTGATCTGCTGATGATGCCGGCAGCAGAGTTTTGAATTTGTTGTAATCGTCGAACCTGGTTTTCTGGGATATTGCAAAGGATGGCGTTACAGTAGTCCAAGTTCTAGACAGGCCTGGACAACAGTGCGGCAGCTGGAGTGCGTAAGATATTTTCTGATATACCGGATGCGACGGAGGTGGTAATGACATTTCTTGCATTTTTCTATTTACGGTTTCAGTGAGACCAGGTTTCCTCAACTCTACTCCTACTCATAACACCTTTGTTATGAGGAACATCAATAGCAACACCGTGCGTTCGTTCACCGTAGAGATCGAATCTACTGACTGGGGTGAAGTCTATGAATGTCAGGAAGCTGAATCTGCTTATAATGTCTTTCTTTCTTGTTTTTCTGACATCTATGATCATCACTTTCCTTTCATTACCAAGAGGATAGGCAGACGTAAGAACCAACCTTGAATTACTCAGGCCATCATCAACTCTTGTAATAGTAAAAACAGATTGTATCAGCGTTTTCTTCGCAATCCGTCTACGGGAAACAAACATCTTTATAAGAACTACCGTAATCGCCTGACATCTATAATTTGCCATGCCAAGAAAAGTTACTACTCCTCCAAGTTTGACAAGTGTAAAAACAACATGAAGAGCACTTGGCGTGAAATCAATAAACTTCTTGGTAAAGATAAAAAGGCCAACATTCCTAACGAGTGTCAAGATGGCGAACAGGCGTTCTCAGACCCTAGTGGTATTGTCAACACATTCATTCACGAACATTGGTGCATTGTTTGCTAACAAAATTCCACCGACCAGCTCACACTTCATGGACTACTTGCAAAATTCTAACACTTCTTCCTTATTTCTTCTTCCTACTGATCCTTCTGAAATAATTGATATCGCTGGTAAACTCAGCAGTGACTCCAGTTGTGGCTTTGATGAAGTAAGACCTACTGTTGTCAAGTCAGTCATATCTCTTATTGGGCACCCCTTAGCCCATATCTTGAACTGTTCCTTTGTAACAGGCTCTGTTCTTTCAAACCTAAAGATTGCTAAGGTTATTCCTGTTCTTAAAAATGGCGATCCTAAGGACATTCAAAACTATCGGCCTATTTCTGTTTTTCCCTGCTTATCCAAACTACTTTAACGACTTGTTTACATTTGCTTGTCAAAATTTCTCTCTAACTTCAACATTTTCTTTGACAATCAGTTTGACTTTTGTAGCAATCACTTTACGGACTGAGATCGACTGCATACTATTCTATTGAGTAGCTTCTTTTCTTTATATCCTTCTCCTCTTGAGTTTGTAGTTTTGTTTTCTCTTCTTGTTTCGTCCTAGCTCGTTTGGTAATGTGTTTTTGTTTGTTTTTCCCTGTCTGTATGTTTTGTTGTAATTTAAGCTCCATTCAGTAATCTAGTCTGTGTTGTATGTAATAAGGCATTTCTATACAAGACTTTGTCTTCTGAATATGCCTCCATATTTGCCTCTGCTTCATTGAGTCTCTTATAATTTTTTTTCTTTCTAAGTTCTTTATACATCTTTGCTTAATAGACCTTCTTCATATTAATTGTATATACATTTTGCAATATGGAAATAAATGTCAAGTTGAATTGAAATTGAATTGTGTTGACAATTGGACGTGCTGGCCCATTCTGGCATTTTTAATGGGTGAAGCTTTTTACATGTATACTGGTATGGCTGATCCAGATGATCAGGCCAACAACCAATCAGCATAGGCGTTGAGGCAAAAAACAATTTGATTGGTCTTAAAGTCAAATATGTCAGCAGCCAATGAGAGCACAATATTGCGGGGCATTTGTTATCTTTTTGGAGAGAATTTTTCTTGCTTAGCGTCACTTTGTAAGCTTGTGATTTGAGTCAACTTTTAAAACCCACCACCTCCCCTATGGCTCCACCTTGTCAAGGGCAGTTGTTTCCCGAAAATGACATAAAAATACTACAGGTCTTATAATTTAATTTGTAGGTTAAATTGTATCACTCAAGTTGTCATGGTCAAGATTATGTCGGGCTATCTTACCTGTCCCCCTTGTTTTCCAACTTGGGGAATTTCTGATGTGTTACTAGGATACACTTCTCTCTTTTTATCGTTTATACATGTAATTAATGGTAAAGTTAGATTCATGGTGACCGGTGGTTTTGTCGGGACCATTTTTCCCCCTTGTTTTCTAAATTGGGGAATAGCATTTTCGGGTAGGATCTTTTGAATTCTTAATTGATACATATAGGTGCACACTGTGCATTATAGGTGAACGGTTCAGGCAAGGTGCGTGAAATTTAGTGTTTTGAAATGTACAGTATTGGAGTCACTAGACCCCCACAATATTTATGTGTGGATACACCTGAGCATGGTTGTCCTAACTGTGTTTACATGTACATGTAGGTTGGTAAGGATGTGGTACCCCTCTTGGTGTGGTCACTTTGGTGAGGGTGGGGTAATCCTTGGTGTGGCCACTTTGGTAAAAGGGCTCGGGATAGTCCTTGGTGTGGTCACATATGTTGGTAAGCCCTTGGTGTGGTCACTTTGGTGAGGGCATGGTAGTCCTTGGTGTGGCCACTTGTACATGTGGACCATTGGTTATTCGTTTTGTTCGTCGGTCTTAGCCAGTTTTCCCTATCCGGTATCCGGCTCCTTGTCACTTTTACATTTTTTTGTTTTATAGTGTTATTATTTGGGTTATTTTAGCACTTAAATAAATTGCAGTGTCAAGCTGTGGGGCAAATTCAAATATTGGCTAAGCTTATTGCATTTGTTGTTTTCATCCGAGTATTACTGTATAATGCTTCCACAATAACAACATACGCCCTCTGTTGGAAGCATTAAATGATAAACAAATTTATACACATCCACTGAACTACACTGAATTGTGTAATTTTGAACTAAATAATTCTAGTAATAAGTAATAAAAATTGAATAACAGTTATTTAAGGGTTCACATCCAAATTTGACATATAAACAATGTACTGTAGTTGAATATCCAATTTGTCTCTATGAAATCGTGATGTTTCATCCTTTTCAACCGAAACCCTCCAAGTTTGTTTTTTTACACTTAATTTCTAGTTGTTGTTTTGCTTAATTGGGATAACTTTAGGATACTTTGAACTCTGTGCTATAATTTTGATTATTTTTGCAGATATTTGAGAAGCATACTAATGATATAAAGTATGTGATCATTAAGGTGGATGGTTGCCAGCAGTCAGTAGATGCAGCATGCAGTGTACTCACACAACTTGTTTATTGCCCAATCCATACTCTTCAACTTTCATCAATTACTGGACAAGAATTACAATCAGTGCAATCTCACAAGGTTTGTTGACTCAAGTCATGAACTCACATTTTAATGCTGGCTTATCACTGTATTTACTGTGTATTTGTAGACAGCCCACTTTTCCAAGTTGGTCTATTAGAGATAGCATTTCACTGGTCCAAGTTGAATGTTATTCAACATTAGTGAAGCTATCCCATCCTGTTACTATAAGTTATCACACAAGCGCAAGTGGTATATGGAAAAATATAGCGCTTCTGCGTCCCATATCCAACATTACTCACAACAAGGCCGAAGGTCGAGTCGGATATGGGACGCAACCACGCTATATTTTTCCCGAGCGCGCGTGTGATAACGTATTTATCTTCAAGCAAACTTGATGCGCAGTTAGAACACACAATACGCAGGGTGTGATATGGACCGTGCGATATAAGTTTATATCACACTCCCTGTTGATCAATCAGAATTGAGTATTCAGGCCTGCTTGAAGATAAAAAGTCTTCTTGGCAAATGGTGGTGCTGAAACTAATATCAAATGTTGTATCCTATGCAGCCACTTATCTTTTACTTTATCTTCCTTGTTCTGCTGAACAATAGTTTGTGCAGGCCTTGAAGGGAATCTTTGTGAATTCGGATCTGAAATCGCTTAATATTGAAGAGACACCCATTGATGATGATCTGATGGCAATCCTTGCTACAAAGAGCCAGGCTACCCTAACATGTCTAAGACTCAGTAACTGTCCTATGATATCTGCAGTAGGTAAGAATTGTGGTGTGTTTGTTTGTGGTAAAGTTGTAGTACAATAGTTGATGTCTGCATCCTGGCACTTTGCCCCATTTGACCACGTGCCTGAGTGAATTAGAAGTAGTCTTTATGCACATTATATGGCATGCCAAGACATACCTGTAGGGTTAATTTGCTTAGGTGTTCAGGTAAATTTTCAAGTGTAAGTGCAGACACCTGTTGTTACTGTTCTTGTGTTTTTGTTTTGTATTTTGGGGGGTTTGTTTTGTTTGTTTTTTGGGGGGTGGTCGGGCTTGTTATTGTAAAGATAATAAAAAACTTCTTCCACGAACTCTTCTCCAAAATAACTCAAGATTGCAATTGAATTGAACCTTGAAATGAAGACTGCACTTGAACAATGACCCCTATTAGCTTTATATAACATGTCATTGACTTGACATTCCATTTAAGGTTTGTTTGAAGCCCATGATGCCAAGAACATTAGCCTCTTCAATCCTAGGAAATGGATTTAGTACAAATTTTAAGATCAGTTTGAGGGGGAGGGGTTTTACTGAAACTGACTTGAAAGGTCTGACACTTGCTGGGATTAAGCCTGAGTAAGTTTTCATCAGACCATTATTTAAAGCTATCAAGGTCATTCTGAAGATAGCAAGGCTCAGAAATATTACGATTTGCTGCAACTGTCGAGTTCATCAACTTATTTCCAGTACTTTGATTTAGAGCCCTGAGCAGCATCTTAAATTACTGGAACCATTTTTGTACCTTGAGTCACAGCACCCTTTAAAAACACATAGTCAGAAAGAGTATTGTTATACCATAGAGCAAGGATCAGTATAATTAGCACATTGTTGTCTAAGATGGAGAAAAATCGCAAATCCGGGGAACAATGGATTGACAAACTCCTAGGCCAATTACCTTTTCAAAAAGAAGGGTATTTTTGATAATTTTGAAGGCCTTTCAAAAAAATCAGGAAGAACCCCTGTTCCAAGGTTACCACTTTCCTCAGCTCCCTGAAACAGGCAATGAATTAAATGGATAAGTTAGTGTGAGGCAGAAACAAATTTAACATTGTCAAACTGTCTATGGTCAATCTTATCCTGTATTTGTGACTAAATCTTCAGCAATTTGAGAAAAACTAGGTGTACTAGTGAGATTGGATGTAATGTATCTATAGATTAAGAGGGTACTGTTTGGGGTTGGGTGCTACCTCCATGGTGCAACAATGGCCTGCTTCCACTGGGTAGGGACTATGAACAGTTTAGAATATCTGTAAGTTCATATGCAAACTCTTTGACTAGTCTAGGACCAGTGGCTTTATTGGTTTTTACCTTATGAGTTTGGCAACAACTTCCCAGGTATATAACTGTAGGGCTGATTTTTAGGCTGGCAAGTAAGCAGCGGACTTGGGACTAAACCTTAATTATATTAGCTTTACTTTTATAATCAGAACCATTGATACAGGGATTTGTATTTTAAAACAGACTAATAGCGGAGTTAGTTATAGATTAGACCCAGTAACTGGGGCGCTGTACTCCTTTTTTATAATTTTGACATAATCTGTCGTACTAGCGATGATGTCAAAGTTTTAAAAAGTAGAAAAGCACCCCAGTTACTGGGTCTAGTCATATCTAACTTGAAGATGCCATTTGCATTGGGTCAGTTTTCAGTGAATGCCGATTGTTGTTAGCATTGAAATATGTCTTGGCTTTTTTAATTTCACTTTTGACCTTGTTACATAGTTCATGCCATCTAGTGAAGTAGTGTCCAGAGAGAGTTACTTGGCATTGGGAAATTAGTCATTACATATTTAATTTAATGGTGTTATATTTTGTGTTTCCATTAACAGGAATTGCAAGTGTTATCGATAACTGCTCTCATCTGTATGAACTCACTATTGATTACACTCATATGAGTAAGGCATTACTGCAGGCACTGTGCAGCTCTACACATCACAAGGTCAAACATCTCAGTATTAATGTAACAGAACAAGATGAGCACATAAATACCCAGACTATACCATGGCAAACTATTGGCAGTGAGACCTGGGACTTACTTGCACAGCACCATCCTGAAATTAAGTTTTCCTTACAGTTCTGTTCCATCAAGGAGGAATATTATCAGCACTTTTTTTGCAGCATGATGCCCCTAACTAGCCTTTATTTTGGATGCTTGGTACCAAAATTTATACTAAGCCATGTTGCAACCCACTGTACTAGACTGAATGAGATGTATATTGCTAATAGTGGTAATGAACCCATCAATGAAGAAATCTTGGAGATTGCAAAAAAATGCCCACATCTCAAAGTGTTGGAGCTTGGTAATTGTTTTATGCATTGCTCTGCAGTGGTTCAGTTAGCAAAGTTGTGTGGCCCTCGCTTGACCAGACTAGTCATACATGAAGAGACATCAATAGGGAATAGAGACTGTGATATAGAAACAATGGTATCCCAAGTATCCTCTTTCCTGCAAAGGACATGGAATGTGGAGTTCATCCCCATTTGGTTTGAGTGAACAACTTGGCACTGGGCATATTCTTATGTACTTTATGAATTCTGAAATTTGATTTTAAGGGTGATTTCAAAGTGTTTTTAAAAGTAAACATTTTTGGAGCTGTTTTATTTTATTCTCTTAAAAATACTCTAAGGCCTTTTCACACAACAGAACATCTCAGTGTTGGGCACAGATCCAGTCAGTGTAATCTGGACTTACCTTTTTACACTACAACTTTTCAACATGTCAATCGAAAGTTCCAACATTTTGTGGAAAGCTGTAGTATGAACACATCTTGGTTTATTGTTGAGTAGTTGTTTAAGCGTATTGCAAGAAAAAAAAGAAAACAAGTTGCACCATCAAATCCTGCTCCACCTTTCAAAAATGCTGTCGAGTTGTTAGTGTTCTTTTCGTTTTTGAGTGCTTTCTTTAAGAGCTGTTTTTCTTCTGTATATTGTTTAAATACATGTACATGGCACACATTCAAACCTGTGGAAGAACCACCATGTTGGTAATTTAAAAACCACGGAGATGACGCGATGTGGGTGTTATAAAGCATCGCAACGCGTCCCGCTTCCAGCCGTGTAGGAACCTGGCAGTTTTAAAATGATTGCACAATACACAGATCAAAAGTTCAATGTGTTACCCTGAAGCTGATTTCCTGCAGAGCTAGTGTGAAAGCAGAACAGTTTTTATTCATGTTGATATTTTACTGAGTCAACACGGACCTGATCTGAGTTCGACAGGGATTGAATGCCGATAGTGTAAAAAGGCCTTAAGTTATGGTACAGCATAGGTTACTTGAAAATAAAGAAACTGGAACCTGGGTTTTATAGCTGTTTTTCTTTCTTCATCCAAACATGTTTGCTAAAAGTAGCTCCAGTGATGTCATACTTGCCTGTATAAGACTACACATGTAGGTCCCAAGTTTCCATGTTAATCTTTTACCATTTTGTGACCAAAGTGACCAGATTATTTCCATAAGCTCTTACTACCTACAAAGTAAAGCACTGTGGCTTGATCACCACATTAACATTGAAACACAGGACGCCCGTAGCAACAGTCCCAGCTGCCAGTTCTTATTTTGCCTAACTAGGTATAATATACAATTATACATGGTCATATGGTCCAAATATTTTATTTCTGGCATTTTGACTCTGAATGCCCCCATGTTATAAATAACAACCTATTACTGGTTTGATATGCTGCTGTGCATCAGATCAAGTCAAAGTGTTTGCACAAAAAAGTTCCCCAAAATACTGAGACTACAGGGGCCAACACGATACAATGGCTCCAAAATGTGCAATTTGCAATGGGAGGTTTTGGGGCTGTTTGGGGATGGCAGACTTGCAATGTACCAAGTAAATCAAATGACTTGGAAATGTGCACATGATCAGAATTGCATAAAGATTGAACATTTACCTGTTATGTTTGCTGCCACCTAGTGTTACAATGTCTCTCATTCCATGGTTAGCTTAATTTACAATACACTGTTAGTCTGTAAGCACTAGTCTCTATCATTTCCTCATTTCATCTCTACCTAGAGTTATCACACAAAGCATTCAAACATTTTTGTGTGTAACTATGAAGGCGACTTAAATCTTGTCTCATTACAAAAAAAAACGACTTGGTTAGGTATCCATGTCTTTACAAAAACAATTTCCTCAACTGGAATACAACCTGAGAAAGTGTTCTATCTCTAGCATTGATTGATTACTGGCAATTGTTTTGACAGAAGTAATTATTTGAATACTTATTTGCATCAGTTTTAAGGATTGCCAAAAATCTCAGTCAAGTTACTGTTGGGTTCATGCCTACAAAATTGTCCAACATCCTCAAATTATTTCAAATTTGTGAAATCAAAATCAAACAAGATTGCTGTGGTTTCATTAATCTGCTTAAGTGCAATAAAAACAATTAAATAAGAATTGTTGATGTTATGGTTCCAAAATAATTGTTAAAGTTTGATAGAGTTGTCGTGGCATAAATGGTTTGGAAAAAAAAAAGTACTGGTATATTTTCTTACTTTCTTATGTCTACTTGTTGAGTACCCATTTATTTGTTATTCTACAAAGGTTTTTTTCCAGTGAACCTGTACAGTACATTTTAGTGCTAAATATTGTTAAACTGCATCACTTGAACATTCAACAAAGACCAAAATCCCCATAAACTACAGTTTGAGTAAAAAAATATATACACTTTTAAATTGCCCATTGTTTTATTGTGTAGCAGTTTCAATGGATTGGATTTCATGCTTGACTGCACTCAAGACAATTAAAGGAAAAAGGTGAAATTTGGTATGCACCAACTGGTCAGGGTGGATAAGGAGACAAGAAAGATTTTGATTGGGTTTCAAATTGCACGTTTATTTAAAACATTTATGCAATTAAATTTCACAATGTCTTAGTCCCACATGGCAACCATCTCGTTCAATGCACAGCTGGGCTCGTTGCATGATTCCTGAAAAAGCACAGCGAATCATACCCGTCTTGTCTGAGAACGCCACTTCATTGAGTTATCCTTTCCTGGAGGTCATCCAGATTTGCTGGAGGAGTCGAGTACACCCAAGGTTTCAAATAGCCCCATAAGAAGTCTAAAGGGGTCAGATTAGGAGATCTTGGTGGCCACCCCCGATTGATTCAAGGCAATGACTCGGTTTCCGAATAACTGTCTCAGGCAATCTTTGACAATCCTTCTTCTGTGTGGAGGAGCACCATCCTGTGCCCACCACAGATGCCTGAACTGTCCTTTCTGTCGTTGCCTGAATCGTGGGAAGCCTTGATCAAGAAATGGGACAATCTGGTCATTTATCATGGCAAGATAAACCTGATTATGCAATCCATGACCAGAACCAAGACAATGATCGTGTTCTTTTAAATTTTCTCATTCTTATCCAACCCTGACCAGTTGGCGCATTCCAAATTTCACCTGCCCACCTTAATTGCCTCATGTGCAGTCAAGTATTAAAACTAATCCAGTGAAACTGGTACCAAAAGAAGCAGGAAGAGTGACTTTACAAGGACAAATGAAAATACCTTATCTATATTACTACACAATAAAACAATGAGCAATTTTCAAAGTGTATAGTTTTTTGATTGAGCAAATCTCTATTTTGATTGTCTGGTGCATGTGCAGTATCAAACAATGGTCAAGGTGTCCCATCAGTCTTATGTTGAGGCTTTCCAAGTTATTCTTGTCTTCCCCTAAGTTTTTCAAAGTGTTGCCATTATTCACCTTTTGCACGGAGAGCCATTTGTGTGTGGAGCCTGACTTGGGGACAGCAGTGAATAGACACATAACTATAAATACAATACAAACTAGAAATTAGGTGTTTGTGGACAAACACAAAGCTGTTCCAAGTTTTCTGATTCAAAAATATTTTTTTAAAAATAAACAAGAAATCAAAAAATTACGATCTTATGACATGTGGTTCAGGAGATATGTTATCTCAAGTTTTGAGCTTCCTGTTAAGACCGGAAGTAAAGGTCAAAATTGGGTCACGGTTACAAAAGGCTTATCTCCAAAGCCAAAGTAGTCTATAACAGGAAAAAGTCGGTTGTGTAGTTCTTGAGATAAGGTCTCACTTCCGGTTGAACCGGAAGTAAAGGTCAACATGGGGCCTTGGTTACCCGAGGCTGATCTGCAATGCCCAAGGAGTCTATAACTGAAGAAAGTTTTTAAATCTGCTGTGTAATTTTTGAGATATGGTCCCACTTCCGGTTGACCCATAAGTAAAGGTCATCATGGGGTCACGGTTATCTAAGGTTATTCTCCAATGCCCAAGGAGTCTAGAACCGAAAACAAATTAAAAATCGATTGTGCAGTTCTTTAGATATTACAGAGGCAAGTTTGGCTAACTAAAAATTAACACCGCTATCAAGTGATTAACTAATAAATAAGAATGTTTGTCAATAACATCTAAGGATTACTTCTGAGCGAAGTGAGATAAGTCCCATTGTTAACAGGATTTCACAGTGCGATCTGTATTCTACTGTGTAAAGGAACGATTGTAGGTGCCTGGACCAAATCAAAAAGCACAGCGTTGTAGCCACGGTTGTGTTTTGAATCACCTAAACGTCACCAAAACGTTTGTGTTTGTACA
>JAUELU010000091.1:2394915-2422939 GCA_032357145.1 Evasterias troschelii
CTGGTGATTGCAATGACCGATTGAGCTTAAACTTTCACAGGTTTGTTGTTTCATGTTTATGTAGGGATACACCAAGTAAGGATACTGGTCTTTGAAATTTTCCAAAAGTATAAACTCCCTTTAAATACTTTAGGTCAAAAAGTACAGACAATGTTAAAGCTAACTTCTATATAAATTGTAACTTGTACATTTAAAAAATAACAAACAATTTGTAATTGAAAAAAAGTAAGGGGAAAATAAAGTAAACAAATTTGTATTAAACCATCAGCATTATTTTTGCCATTGATTTGACCTAAATTTGTGCTTTTGTTTTTGTTTATAATCTTCTGCGATAAAAGAGAAGCTTATTCAAGCTTGTTTATGTTGCAATTTTTATTGGTGAGCACAATCTTCTACACCATTATGTTGTGCACAGAGCAGTACTGGCAAAGAGACATCAAGCATATCAATATTTGATGCGTCAAAAGTCATGTACACAGGTATTAAGATTTCAGGAATGACTTCACTTGTATATATAGACCTCTTGCATATACAAGCTCAAACAGAGCCCTCACTGAGGTCAAAGGATGACCTATCATTGGCTGAGAGATTGTTTGACCTCAGCAATGGCAGCCAATGCAAGGGGGCCATTTGAATCCCATAATACACTGTACTTGAGCTATTTTGAAAGCACAGTTATTGATAACCCTAGCCAGTTCTGGCTGTTCTTGTTAGGCCAGCTGCCGTGTGTATATAGTCCTTAACTTATTTCTTACTGACATTTCCATTCTGTATTAAAATAGTTGAGATAAACATAAAACATTAAACAGGGCCAAATGAGACAATAACATGGCTGAAATGACGAATATCTGCAGTGGACAAAGCTAATAAAAGTGAACTTTGAATTGTGACAGACTGATTGATGGATTATTATGAACCTGTATTCAGCTATTGATAGTTCTAAGGTCCAGAGTATTTACACACATGGTAAAAGCAGACGTGAAACACTTGCAGGTGGATTTGCCAATCAGCATTGTGCTGGGTGATGGTGCAACAGTGAAGGGTAGACCATAAAGCTGCAGAGGATGTTTTCATGAATTGGAGCAAATGTCTGAAGAGTTTAAGAGAGAAGTTGTTTAAGTCTGCTTTGTCTTTGCAAATTTAACAGGCAGAGTGAAGAAGCCTGTAGAGCATTATATAAATCATCAGTCAAACAGAAAGTTGTGCTCATCTGCATCAATGTGGGATCTTCAGTGACTTTCTTCAGTGAATGTTGATGAGAAAACAGTAATGGCAAGCAGTCAGCAACAAGTATGTGACCTTGCATTAAATATAACAACCTTGGAGGAGGTTTATGAAGCAATAAATGATGCTGGAGATAGATTTGCAATCTACATCATCTACCCATTCCTAATGATACTTGGTATTATTACCAATGGTGCTTTCTGTATTGTGATAGCCCGGGTACCACGTATGCGCACCATCACTAATACTTACCTGGTCAACTTGGCTGTTGCTGACCTGGCATTCTTGATAATTGCCGTCAGTGATAAACTTTTCAACAATGCTGTTTCTCCAGTCCCTGCTGATAAAACTCATATTGGACTAACCGGATGCATTGTCATACCGTTTATATTGAACTGTACTTACTTCACATCAATTTTTACAATAACACTTGTATCTGTGGAGAAGTTCTATGCCATCTGCAGACCTTTAGAGCACCGGAAATTTAGCAGTATGAAACGGACCATGAAACTAATTGTTGGCGCTTGGATCATATCTGTGATAATCTCATGCTGTTTCATCCCAGGTAGGGCAAGACTTGGAGTGGTGTGCATGCATTGGCCAGCAAAAGCACCCAAATTGCCTAGCAAAGTCAGCTACTGTTTGGCATTTACAGTTTGGAAATGGTTTGAGTACGTTGCCAACTTTTTACAAACTGTACCTTTCTTTATTGCCATGGCAATAAACACAATTCTCTACACACAGATTCTCAGGACCATGCACAGGCGAGTTGGTGCACGGTCACAACTTGCTGAAGCAAGGTCGGTGCAAATGCGTAATCAAGTAGCAACAATGTTAGTTGCAAATGGGATTGTCTTCTTCATCTGTCAGATGCTCTTTCAAGGTCTTTCAATCGCACTCTCTTTCCGACATCTTAAAGAACCTCTTCTGGCTGATTGGCAAGTTCACAAAGCCCTTGTTGTTGCTAGATTTTTTTCATATGCTAATTCTGCTGTCAACTCAATAGTATATAACATTTTCAGCTCCCGCTATAGGCAAGCATTTAAGGAAACTTTCTGCTGGAAAAAACAACGTCAAATTTTGCCAATGCTTGAGCTGGAATCATCTCGACAAACTAGATAAAAAGCAATGCAAAAGGTCAAATATTGTTGATAAATTTATCTTAAGTAAAACAAAATTGTTTGTATAACGTACCTTTCCTGTGGAATCATATATCTTTGCTGGGTTAGTTACAATTCTTTTGAAAGTGAAAGCAATTTAAAAAAATATTGTTATATATATTTATGTTTCTTAATGTTTGGCCAAATTCATGAAGCTGGTGAGCACACAACATTGTGCTTACTAAAAATAGGTTTCCAGACAATAACCATATAATTCACAAATAAATATGTATCGTTTGATTATATGTGACAACTAACAAGTTACTCAACAGCTTTATGATATTAGGTCCCCAAAGTTAAGTTCAAGTTTACAAATTCAAATAATTCATTCCTCATGAAAATTTCTCTTCTGATGCACATAGTGATGTCATAAAAATAAAATATTATTTGCACTGGATTGATTATTTGCAGCCAATGAAATTTCCATTAAATTTTGGAAAGTTTTCCATGAATATTGTTGTCAATATAAAGTACTTGGTGTTCCTTCACGGCTTCTCTAGAGATACCAACACCAAATTGGTACAAAGCTTTCAGCTTCAAAGTTGCTTGTTTTCTCAATCATAACCAAAGCTGTATCTTTTAGCTCCATGAAGTTCTTTTATATAAAATGTAATTTAAGTCTGAGCGAACAAAAACAATTAAGTAAGTGTTCAAGTATGCCGAGAAACATTTCATACTAAACTAACTAGTGAAAGTTTGTTTTAGAAACACTTCATATAAAACGGCTATGAAAGTTTACAATGGGAGACAAGGTTGTGTTAAATCATTCTTGTTTATTGTTGCTTCAATTCGGTGTATTGTATGCAAAAATAATAATCGTTGATCTTGATGATAAAAATGATTAAGTCTAAACAGTTTCCTTTCTCATGGTGAAGCAATCTTGTTTTTTCTCCTCTGCAAATCCATGTATTACACAAAGTGAGATGTGAACGTTATTGCCAAATTTGACCCTAGCATGATGAAGTTGTAGGTAGATGCCATTCCAAAGTACAGGAAATCCACCAAGAAACACAAGCATCTGCACATTTAAATATTCCCAGTAATTTTCCAGACTTCAGAACTTGAAGCAGGAACTGAGTTTGAATTTTACTGCTAACATTAACAAATGTTTGTTGGTAATATCATCAACAAATCAATAGTTTTGTAATACAAAGTATTTGAGTAAAAATGAGGAAAACTCTTCTTTTACCTACTTGTTTCAATTGCTCTTTACTATTAAACTATTACCAATTTCAAGGATGCCATTCCTTGTGAATTGTGTCATTGTTGCACAACTCATGATTTCAGTTGCATTTGAAATACACACTACACATCACCACTTTACATCAGCAATTATTAATTAATACTGGCTTTAAAAATGGATATGACTCTATTACACTTGTATATGAAATATATAGAGTGTAAGAATATGAAATAATTAGTAATAAAGATAACATCAAATGACAAGTTCATATATTTAAATAAATCATCCAAGTAAACACTTGAAATATTTTAATCCAACTATGAAGGGAGAATTCCATTTAAGAATACAATAAGTGTCTCATCATTAGGAAACCCATTGGAAATAAAGCTCTACCTTACTGACATCACCTTAAGTAAACCAATGGTGATAAATTTGCCGTAATCTGTCTCTTAAAGAAACCCTGCCTTATAATATTACTGGGTCAAATTATACAATTGTGATATATTTTTTTTTTGATTGAAAACTTATTTTTCTCATGATTACAACAATGGCCTCAGGAACATTTTAGTGTTGGTTCCCACGTAAATTGCTAAAAAAACCTTGACCTTGGAGGCCTTGCAAACAAGATTTCATGGACTTCCAAACAGAGGTAGAGTAAACATGCTTAAGATTGTCTTTGTTTGTGGTCGGGCTGACTGGTCGGGCCGACTGGTCGGGCCGACTGGTCGGGCCGACTGGTCGGGCCGACTGGTCGGGCTGACTGGTCGGGCTGACTGGTCGGGCTGACTGGTCGGGCTGAATGGTCGGGCTGACTGGTCGGGCTGACTGGTCGGGCCCACTGGTCGGGCCGACTGGTCGGGCTGAATGGTCGGACTGAGTGATCAGACTGACCGGCCTCCATTTTCAAGGATATCCCATGATTGTGATGTTATTTCCTACTTCATGAGTTCCATCCAGCCCAGCTGTGTGCAATGAGCAGATAACACATAGCCACAAAGGAAGTCACAAGCATCATAGGAAATCCAACCCTAAGAAAGAATTCAACAAAATCAAAACCAAACAGTGAGAGTGTGTGTTTAATATGGGTTTGATGATGCGACATCAGCTGCAATGTTATGTAGTAGGAATACACTTGTGAGTAACAATTGCAGTTGGTGGTAATACAGGAAAATGTTTCAATAATAGTGAAGTTAATAAAAAATAGTAGGTTAATACTATTAACTTAATAGTATTTACCTAGTGGAAAACATACAAGAATTGGGAGCAATACATCAAACCTTGGACAATATCTGTATACTATAATTTTGTTTCAATAAGCTTGTGTGACTTGGTAAAGAGTAACTTAGTTGTAGTTGAATTAAGGAGCACTTAAGGGAAACCAAGTAATCTCTTGATTTAATCAATTTAATCAAAAGATAGCATGTTGACCTAGTTCAATTGACGTCATCCCAATAATCTTGGTTGCGCTATTTGGGAGTCAATGCCCCTGTGTGTTATACAGTATATGGCAAATTAAGGGGACACTGTGTTCACACACTTACAATATTTTGTTTACTTGCAATTTGACTCTTAAAATGGCAAGTACCACTTTGTACCATTTGTGATGTTGGTGCAAGGGAGCAATAGGAGAGTAGCTAGTAGAGTCTTAAACCAACTTCTGATCACCCTATAGATCATTACTTTACTTACTTCATGAATTCTTTGAATGAGAAACTACAGCCATGTTGCTTAGCGATTCCAGCACATACTACATTAGCTGAGGCTCCAATGAGTGTACCATTCCCACCTAGACATGCTCCAAATGCCAGGGACCAGACTAATGGTTTTAGTGGAACGTTCAGATCAGGGTCATTACCAAGATTAAGTATAACTGGAATCTGAAACATGGATAAACACAAAGATTTATAAAACCAAACATGCCCAGACATTGCCGGTTTGTAACACTGAAATTGTTTCTCTTTGAAAAAAAATGTTGAGACAGAAATATGTTCTGCTTTAGAAAATATAGATAATATGATAACATTGGATTTTTCTTACTTGGCTTTACTATTCCCGTTTTAGTTGAATGTGAATTAAGCAAAGTCTAATGGCTGAGTGCTTGTGATGGTTATGGCATTTTGATGCAAACATTTTAAGTGAACTTGTTCTGCTTTTGAGAGAGCAGAGCTGCCAAGCAGTATTTGGGTTTGATTTATTTTTGTGGTAGGGTATACATATTAAAGAACTCAATCAGTTTTCATGAAGCCTTTTTGGCTGATAACCTGTTCCAACCAAACTGTGTGTTTATCAGCAGCTACATTGTACCTCAATAAGCCAAGGGGAAATGTTAAAGTAATTACACTTAAAAATACATCAAAATTACCAAGTGGCAGCATTTAACTGAAAAACACATACCTCTAAAAATTACTTCTAAGAAAAAACCCACCCCAAAACAAACCCCAAAACCAAAACACATTCAACAAAAATGTTCTTCTTTTCATTAAATTCTCTATGAGACAAACGAGCATGAATGATGTAAATCTATGTGATTGTTTTGAAATGAGACTATTACTTTGTAACACTGTCTAGCAACTCACCATAGCTGTTGTGAATGGGATGTTATCTATAAAGGAAGATGCTATAGCAGACACCCATACTAGGAGTATAATGGCCACTGTTAACTGACTGTTTTCTGGTACTGCCTGGAATTGAATGAAAACTAACTCAATGCACACAATGTATGGTACAGATATTTTAACTTTAAGTCCCTTCACATATTTCCTGTCTACTCACCCTTTTCTTTAAAAGCATAACAAAAAACATACAGAACAAATAAAAACATGAGGTAGACCTGCAAAGGAAAAAGTTTTCTTCAAGGGAATATATTGTTATCTGTTTCCGTAATTACTATAAGATAGGCTAAAGTCTGGATTTGGTTGATTCACGCAGTTTCAATGTACCAGTACGTGACTATTGGCCAAATACTCCATGTTTACCTTAATTAGAGCAGATACAAGGCTACCAATGAAGTCAATCAAACCTAGATGTGTCAAACCCTGAAATGAAACACATCAAACTCCTCTTAAAGAAAGACTTAATCACAAGCAGTTCAACAAAATTAATGTTTCACAAGGATTGTGTTAATACAACATTCATTGCTATGATGATTTGTTTTTGTTTTGTTCATTATGATTTGTTTTATTTATGAAAATATAATGATGTAAAAATGTTCTGAATAACAAACAAAATGAACATAGGTGAACAGGTTGTTCTACTAGTTTTTAAGTGGGATTTGTTTATACCTATTGTGAATCAAGCAAGGGATTACAATGTTTGAATCACTATTGGTCCCATGCTTGTCTCTACTATTGTGCTAATAAGTGTGCAATCACCATTACAATGGGCATGGGTGCTCACATTGTCATAAATTTATGCAAAAATTACACACTAAATAAATGTACTGATAATCAATTAACAATACTTGTATCACCATAAAAACATAAAATAGTAAATAAAAAATTTGTTCGTATGTACTGTAAAGCCACCCTCAGGTCCACCTGCATTTTGCATGCACTGTGATAAAATCGTGTGAGTGTAACCCATGATCGCAGACCAGACGCTAAGCAAGTTCGGTGTTAACAGCCATACGTGGGTTAGAGCGCAAGCTAACACCGACGCTTATAACGCATACAGCACTCAATACATGTGGTACTCGATGTCAAATCTACTAACTAATTTCCACCTGTCTGGAACATGTAACACGTTGCAGAAGAAGGAATTTTTCTACTCTTGAGACATTATTTTTTACAGACAGCAACTGATGTGGATTGTCTTAACATCATCGCAGTTATTGCCAGGACAAAGTTAATAGACAATCCTGATGGTCTTAGCTCAGGCTCAGCGTCATTTAGTTGTCGACTGTTCTGTGTTACTGCAAGAGTGGTCAACCTGAGGGCAGCTTAAGATGACAGGATTTGAATGAACATAAACTTATTATGTTTCAACAGTAAAGCTATTTAAGAATATGAAGCTTGATGGTAAAAACCAGCAGGTGTGCAAATCATTGCATTATTCACTAAGGAGTTATTTCATGAACCATCCTTACCTCCATAAGAACAAAGAGAGCAGCGAAGAACACCAGAGTTGTCCACTCAATCCTATGTAAGACATTTTCAATTTCATTGATGTCAGCAATGACAAGAAGAAAAGTTGCTGCTAGAAGAGCTATCCAACCTGAAAAACAATTTTTTGTTAAGCCTTATTTTTCTGAGCTCTCAGATGTATCTGAAAGGTGTCGTTGTCTCGTTTGGAAGAGTACATTTGTTCCATCTTTTGAGTTTTCAATAAACACACCAAAATGCAACCAACCGATAGGGGTAACAGATTTTGTGCACATTTGCATGTGTGCTCATTTTGGTTTGGGTCAATAATATAAGACAATAGTGTTCCAGATATGCTTTCTACAAGGTAGTTTTTTCAAATGAAAATAATACACAAGACCTCTGATACTGGTTTAAGTTTATAACTACGAATTAAAAGTCCTGTTGGAAATCATCAGTTTACTCATCATGTGTCAGGCCTTAATGATTAGCTGCTAAAACACTGGGTAACAGTTTCAAAAACAGAAAAAAAAGCAGATGGTAACAACCATGTAATGGTAACCTTGCCTTACAAGAGCCAGAATAAGGTCTCGTTGACAGTTTACTAGTCTTGTCTTATGTAACACCAGCAGATGTGCCATCTTTGACCTAAGCTATTCATAAACCTTAGTCGCACTGAAAACAAATTTGATATTAGTTTGAATGAGTACATATTGAACCTCACAAGAACACCATTAATTCTCCCATCACTTTTAACTTTTTGTAAACTTGAGAGAAGTGATTCAAACTAATGTTACATTCCTCCTCGTTTTTACCAACTGACAATCACAAATGTGTCAAAAATCATACAATTTTGGTAAATATTGATATATTCAATGCTGTTCAAAAATTTTACAAAGTTTTAGGACTTTATGCGTAATAGTTTCATAGTTACACTAATTAGAATAACCAACAAATAATATGTTCAATTTTTTGTTTTTACAAAGTAAAAATTCAAATTTTGCTGCTGAAATGTGTGGCGAAACCATTAATTTACTGTTGATGCAAAGTGACCAACCTAAATATGCATTGGTTTGTACACAGTGCTCTGTGGCCTGGGGGCAGGTCTAATTCAAGTTTTGGGGTTTTAAGAAGTGACAAATGTGTTTAGTAGGCCCTAGGTGTTAAGATTTTGCGATGCGCATAAATGCATTTACCTCAGTTTTTTAATATTCTGACAGTTCTGTATGACTGAAGAATTCGGCTTTATTTGATAGTAAGCTGTGTCCTATTCAATAGTTCAACTTCAAAGTTTGATTTTCTAAAAACACATATATTTGGCAGCAGGGCTAAATTGTCACTTTATAAAAATAATGACGATTTGTAGCACGTGCTTTTGTTGCTTGATATTCTGGAAAATATTTCCAGTGGAAATATTTCACGTAACAACAATTCTCCAAACTCACCCAAGCTTAACTGGATACTATCCACTGACTGGACAAAGAACATGACGATGGCCACTATTAACACAACTCCACATTTTACAAGAAGATTTGGGTCAGTAATACGATACTGCAGATAGAAAACAAAGAAGTCAAGAGCTACACCTTCACCAGTGGCATCATCATTATTTATCATCACAATCCCATGCTTGAATGTAGTCATTTAAAACTAGACATTTTTTCATTGTTTATTTACTTAAAAGTACTCATATGGCATTTGCATTTCAGAAAAACAACATTTTCAAAAGGAAATTAATAGTTTCAGATTGCGAAAAATGTACATTTCCCTTATGATAATTTAAACATTACCACAACATTAAGCCACTTGTGAAAAAAAAAAAAAAAAATAAAAATTGATTCCTTAGACTAATGTTGTGTTTTTTTGTTTTCATTGAACCTATCAGCTTTTACTTCATCTTAGTATGGTTTGTTGATTCAATCATGTGTACCTAATGAACACAAACAGTTAAGTTAGTAAGTTACTTGTTAACCAGTAACATTCCATCAATCACTTTGTACATTACTTTGTCACCAGTGGAGACAGCTGTATAGAATAATCACATGATAGCACCCACAAGTATAATCTCATTAAACATTTGTTGCAATTGATTATAAATAAAATCTTTCTTGCATGAAAATGTGCACCATTAAATCAAATCTATCTGACAGTGAGAAATACACAAATACCTCTAAATTAATATTTAACAAGAATGTAATTATAAACCTTTTTTTCCAATTCTGACAGAGTTTCCTTCCATGTTGAGTTTGACTCCAGCACTCTTGACGAGAGGGAAAAAAGACATACATATAAGTTAAGGATGAAGAAACAAATTGACATATGGAACCAATTCATTAGTTAAACCTCTGACAATTGTCACACATTTATAAAGTAAAAATTGCTAATTTGTGGAAGACATAAATCACATTTGCAGAATTAGAAGCACATCCAACATTATAAAGACACAACACTGCAGAGTTTAGGTGAAAACATTATGTGAATTTGAGACTAAAAGCTTAAAAACACATTTGCTATGAAGTATTTTATGGTAGATTACGTAGATTTGTAAAAATATTTACAGAAACCTGACAATGAAACATGTTAGCTGTGACTCGTTTACCTTTTGGTGAAGTTTTTGAATGTTTGTTGTAAAGAACGTGTCTTCATTTGAAACAAGACTGAAACATCTTTACTTTTTCTAATGATAATGATGTTATGTATGTTGTACCATTCTTAGCTCACAAGTGACATGGTTGGTGATCATGCAGGACTTTTATTTTGAAAAACCTTTGAAAACAATTCTCAGAGAATAAGTTCCTGTGCAAACGTGCTTCGGATTGAAATATTTTCAACAGAACAGCACGGACAAGCTTGTCACTACATATTGCTTTTTATCTGCAGATCTGTAGAGCCCAAATGTATGGCATTGCTCATTATAACCAACAAAATATCAACCTGCAATGAATATGTGCTTGTTGTTAGGTGTGTAACTCACAATGCAAAGATACAGATTTCATATAAGAAACAAAATAATACTGTGGGTGTATAAAACTAGCATGTGTGCACTGTACTTGTTTTAAAGTGAGCACTGCCAACATTTTCAGTGATTCAAATGCTAGTTATTTCAGTTGTATTTTAATATCCATTTTGGTTCACCCTATTCTGTTCTTAGTGTTATATTTTTTAACTGCAAGAAACATGTAACTTTATTGGGTTCTTTGACAACATTTAATTTGGTTCAATGTATAGTATCTTCATATCTACATTTGTACACAAGTTTCTTATGTCTCATTTCTACACAAGATTGTTAACAAGTTACTTTTACCATGTTGTTATATTCAAACCTTTTGAAATGTTAAAGTTTTAGTTAATTACACGGGTAACTAAATAAATCTATCAAAACTAACTGATTGTTCCTTTAAAATTTGTTTTAAGGAGACACAAATATTTGCCAATTATGAGACGACTTTTGCACTTGAGGCAGTCAGGAGAGGAGGCAGCTCTCTCTATGTACTTAAGTGATTACTTGAACTTTGATAACATGTTCAGATTGTACTGTTTGACATTCAATCCAACTCTGCTTTGTGTCTACAATGTTACACCACAGAGGGTAGAGAAAATGTGATATCTCATAAAATATGTTAAAGGCACTGAACACATTTGGTAATTGTCAAAGACCAGTATTCTCACTTGGTGTATCCCAACATATGCATAAAATAACAAGCCTGTGAAAATTTAGACTCAATTGATCATTGGAGTTGCAGAAAATGATGAAAGAAAAAACACCATTATTGTACAAATTAGTGTGCTTTCAGATAGGAACAAAAGGCTTCTGGCCAGAAGTATTTTATTATTTTAGTGAGAAATTACCTCTTTCTCAAAAACTTTGTTACTGCAGAGGGAGTGGTTTCTCACAATGTTTTATACTATCAACACTTCCCTGTAGCTCGTTACCAAGTAAGTTTTTATGCTAATATATATTTTGAGTAATTACCAAACGTGTACAGGGCCTTTAAGTAAAGGAAGTGATTGATAGTTGTTCATTACATAATGAAATAGTGCTTTGGGGGGAAAAGGGGGTAATGTGGCATTCACAGTTATAACAACTGGGGGTAAATGTATTTATTTTCCCCTGACATGCACTCAAACTGTAGCAACTGATGCCGTTGCTGATGGCACTGTATTTATATTAGTTTATCATTATCTAATAAGCCCTGTATAAGAACTACACCACTGTTTTTGTTTTGTCTCTGTAAGATATGATAAATTATATAGGTAATAATCTGGCAAATTGAGTGATAAAAATAAAACAAAATTGATGCCTCACTTATTGATTGCCTCCTTAAAATTTAGTAGTGTTTATGATTTTTTCAAACTATTTATGAATTTTATTGTAGAGGGAATAAAGCAAATATCTCATTTTGAACTGAAATCAGTTATCAATAAATAATTTCAAATCAGAGCTGCTATATCACTTACTCAATTGTTTTGCTGAGATATATTCACCAGGTATACATAGTGTACATCACAGCATGCCTTAGCGACTTATTTCTAATCTGTACTGACAGCATTTGTCTTTTGATCAAAATGAGCCATGTGTGTTTTCAACTTACCAAAATCGCGCATTATTTGTCTGTTGTGGAGAAGTAGAAAATCACAGAGAAAAATACCAGCAGTGTGCAAAGTATTCTGTATTTTGGTTCAATGCATTTGTCTAGGTATCAGGAGCGACTTTTTGTGACAAATTTGCAGAAACACTGAAGAACTTGGCAAGGCTGATGGCTGAGTGCGTACTGAAACATGTGTCAGATACATGTAGGACCATCGGTCGCGCCATGAATAGACTTGGATTAAAATAAAGGCAAGCTTTTCAAAAAGGGACTTGTGACAGATTTGGATTTGCAGAAGAAAGTGAGGTTCACCAAGAAAACATGTAGGTCTATACCCTATCCATCAGATGGAAACAAAGTATGTTGTATTGATGGTATTCAATTGTCTTAATACCTTTACATTTCTATACTACTGAACTATGTGAGGATATTGGCCCTAAAAGTCAATGCGTCACTTTTGCTCCTCTCACACGAATAAACAGCACAATGTGTGGAGAGGGGCGAGGGTGTTCTGTGTGCCAGTCCTGGTTCCCGTCCCAAGCATAACCCGGGCTGGACAGGGTTAACCCTATGTCAAACTAACCCTGACCCCAAAAACTCCATAAAGGATGTTTTCTCCTAACACTGAAGAATAGTCAGAGTCTCCTGTCATGTGCTTGCGCAAAACACACATGATAACTTTCTTGTAATGCTCATTGTACATGGTTTGGCATGATGATTTACTCAGATTTTTTGGCACCAACTTCCCAGGGTTATTAGTGTTCAATGCAAAAATCGCATGAGCTACACAAACAACACACAAACCTCTTCAATTTGTTTTCAACCCCTTAATCATTCCTTTATTTGGAAAAAAGCAAATGGTTTACCCTCACCACCAAACTAATACAAAGAGAGTGAGTGACTCTCCTTTTATTATTGTGTGCTGCAGTAAATCTTCACCATCAACACCCACCCGGTCACTCACATGATCCAGTGTATAAGACATCTGCCCTCCAATGCAGCGATCATGGGTTCATATCCAGCCTGAACAAACCTCTCTTCCCTTTTTTATTCATTTATTTATTTTCATCTTTTCTGATGCCTCACTCTGGAAGCAATGAATGTCCATTGTTTCTTCAGTCTGATAGTTTTTAAAAAAATTTTAAATGTATTTATTTATTTATTTCAGACAATCCTGGTCATATTTCCTTTGGCCCCTCAGGTAGTACTTTAATAAATAGGACAATTCTCCTCGGCAGTATAAATAAGCAATTTTTTTTAGGTTTCAAAGAACAATCTACACATCAAAGTAGATATACAGAAGGCGATACCCCAAACAGAATATACATCAAATTATACAATTACTAAATTGGTACTTTATTTAGGTCAGAAAGCCAAGTATAAAACAGGAATAACACATTATCATCAATAACAAGAATCTTGAAATACTGGAACCCTTTTTCTTTTTACCCTTTGGGAGGGGGGGGCAATCACTCAGTACAGTTTAGAATTGCAAGACTTGATGGTTGTTGTGGAGAAGTAAAACACATGGCAACTGTACTACTTCAGAGTGAGTAAGTACCGCAATTTGCATTGTGACCAATACAAATCATGCATGACACCAAGCAACTTGAAGTGGCTAAATTTGACCAATGACTTGCTCTCAGGTACCGTCTATCAATCAAGACAAATTTGTATTCTTGTTTACCATGTTACTACTAAGTGCTGAAACTGTGATAGAAACAGTGGTAGCATTTATCATTTTTGTCTTAAGTATAAAGATAGGCCAGCAAGGTAAAATCCTGCAACCCTAATGTGTTTTCATATTCTTGAAAAACGAAAATACACACACACACAAAAGAGCAACCAGGTGTTGAGACAAGGAATGGAACTTGAGACCGCCCATATTGTCATCAAGCATTCTTAACCACTTGGCTAGTGATGCCAGCAAATACAGTAGCTTTTAGCTGGAGTTTCCTGTACATGCTGCATTTGATTTGTGCAAGATTTGAAACAGCCCATAAAAAGAGGGTAGGTGGTAAATCTTAATGAACTAGAACTACTTTTCATGCTATTTTGCTAAACCAAGATTTCTGAATACTGTGACAGTACTGGAAGTATTAGCTTATGCAGTGATGGGAACTTATCAGTGTCACTGATTAGCCAAGATTCAGAACTAACTAGCAGGGCCCACGGAGCTACTTACCACAGACTGTAAAACATGTGGTTCTGATATTAATTTGTATTAACTTATTATTGCTATGATCCTGGCCAACTAGGGATGAAAAAGGTATTTTAAACAGTTTGTTCAAGAATGAACATACTGGTGTCAAAATGACCCTGAAACAATCACAATATGAGCTGCAAGACTTTCAGGAATGAGTATGAATTAAGTTATCCTGAAGTACAAACAAAGGGGGAGTTTGAAGAAAACATACTATACAAATATAGACAGATAATTTTTTTTTCAATGGCAATGGAAAAAGCAACTTTTTAGAGCAAACAAATGAACATATTTAAATGTGTGTTCTTTGTCCCGCCCTTTTAATAGGTTATGATAACAAGGCAATTGAGAGAAACTTACCCCACCAAGACCTGTTGATGTTTCAAGGTTTCTTCCAGCTGATTAACTTTCTGTAAGAGGAGAGCCTTTACTGTAGCTTCCTCTTTGGTGGCAACCATGATACGGGTTGCACTCTGTCGCCATAACTCTATCTCACGCTTTAGCTCTGCAAATGGATATGTTTAGTTAATTTTATTTAACTTAGGTTTCTTAACATTTTGTTTGAAAAACAAATATGAAATTTTGTGACATTATGTTAATCAGAAATCTTTTGCTTTTAACATTTATTTCAAAAATTAGACCATTTGTCCATCATCTCTCCACAAAAATTAAGCAAATATTGAAATACAAATGATATTTTTTTACATAAATGCACCTGCAGTCAGTTAATTGTCATTATCAACAGGTATAACTGATCTTGTAAATGACAATTTGAAATGTAGGTCAGAGCTGGTCAATTGCCTCAATAAACTCAACAATTCTATAAATCTAAGTAATTTTGGGTTGAACAAAACAAAATTGAGTAGAGCAGGATTGAACCTGCGACCTCCAGGTTAACATGCCAGCGCTCTCCCAACTATCTAGAGTGCCGCCATTGTTAATCCGGAGGTCGCAATTTCAAATCCCGCTCAAAGTTTGTTTTTTTTAAGAAAAAATGTAAAAACCCTATTAGGCCAATATGTTTTAACTTTTTTTCAAACATCGGTTTTTATCCTGCATGATAAAAAATATTGTTTTACTAATTTTCTAAAAACAATGGTATTTCAAGGGAAGTGTTCCACCATGACCATCTTTATAACATGTAAGTGCAAATCTGTGAACACTTATGTTTTAATTTTTTATATTGCTTTGAAGCTATACAGCTTCATTTATAAACAACAAAAACATTGACACATCAATGATCACATTAAAAGAAGTCCACAATTGCTATTACATAGCAATTACAAAGAATTACAGGAATAACAAATACATAAATATATACTTATAGTTATATTGATATACACAATTTATAGTGATTTGATCACGTAAAGTGATACAAAATAAGTTTGATGAAAAAAAAAATTCAACAACTTCATTTAGAATTTAAAGATTAGTCCGTCATCTTCAACCAAACAGAGAAATTTGTAGACTTTGTTAAACCCATATGATTTAAATCTTACCAATGTTGTACACACCCTTTAATAGTCAATTCCAGGAAAACAAAAATTGCACAGAAGTTTTTTCAAATTTACAAAGTTAATGAAATTGTGAATTTTGATCACTCTGAGAGTTTATTAAGTCAAGAGTTCTACAGCAAGTTTATAAACAACAAAAATGATTGAGTGAACCTCTTAGCTCAGGAGGATCCTTGGCAGTCAAGTTGATATTTCTGTATTGTAACCTGAGGAGCAGGAAACCAGCTAACATGCAGAAGAATATGCCAATTATCATGTGTAGTGTAAACTCTGCAAAGTCGATTCCCTGTGTGTAGAATACAGATTATACCAGTAGTGATAATACCTTCATTAAATACATTTCAAATATTTCTATAACGAATTTGGTTACCATCCACTCAAACATCCTCATGTTTATTCAATACTTTTGAACAAAATTTAATGCTGGAATGCGTGCATGCTATTTTTGAATTTTTATTTTGCCTTTTTAGAAAAATTAATTGGTGATAAATAAATGAATTGACACTTGATTAACTAAGGCATCAGCATGTTAATTATGCCTAAAGTAACAACCATTTATATAGGAAGCTACTCAGAGATGTGACTTTTTGGTTGAATTCGGAACTTGTCAAGTACCAGGCAGAATGGCATACTTGAAAGAGTTCCCAGCAAGTCACAAACAATTATAAAGCAAATTTGTGAAAAAATGGTAAGTGCTTTGGTGCAGCATAAGTTTGCCTTATGAAGCCATCAAAGTCTGCCTCACGGTACCAGTCTAATTGTTTGTAGACTTGATATGCTTCTTCACTTTATTGCAACCACTATGTTTGCCTCAAATTGCCACTGGTATATATAATGTTTGCAGTTGACTTAAAGACCAGTTCATATTAGACTAGAATTAACTATAAATAAATAGTATTAAATCTCTTCTGTGGGAGTGTTGGCTCTGAATAGAACCAGTGTGGTCTGGACGTTTCGAACAGTATATACTCTACTCGTCTTCATTTTAGATCATTTGCATAAGTCCTGTACAAGTGTGTTCGATCATCCATTGTAAGTATTTGGTAGAATTACACTTGCATGTATATGTACATGTCATGTGCTTTATATAGTCAGCAATTTCACGATGGGCAAAAAAGTCTCCTGCAGCCAAATGATCAGAAAAAAACGCCTTTGAACTGTAAGCTTATTTTGAAATTACTGGTTGGTAGTCCATTTGCAATCTTTGAAACTTTACAGTAGAGATCCTAAATCATACAAATCTGTTTTCAATTTTGTTTATTTAATGAAAATGTCCCTTCGTGTACAAAATGTGGTCCGTGTGCAGCACGTCTTGTGTAAACTTTTTGGCCGTTAGTGCAAAACGCAAAAGCCGGAGCACTCACATTTAACACTGAGCCAGCGATTAATTCCAAGCGGTAGCGTAGTACACTTTTTGGCCTTTTGTGAAAACGCAATTTCAGCCTTTTATAAAGCATTGTAGGTCAATAATTTTGGCACTTTGTGAAAACGCAAAAGCCGGAGTACTCATGATTGGCATTGTGCCAGCTTTAAAATGAGCACAGTCGTGTATACACAAAGTGACAACAAAGTTGTGGCTCTTCATGAAAAGCAATTTCAGGTTCTTGTTTTTTTTTAGCCTTTCATCAACTTAGCATAATTAAAAACTAGACGATTTTGGGACCTAGTAATTTTGTAAATTGTTAAATACCACTTAACTAAATCAAAACCATCCCAAAAGTCGAATTGAGGTTTCTATCGATAGTTTTTGGCACTTCGTAAAATTGCTGACAATATAGTTGTGTGAACATCACTCAGATTCAAGAATAGTTACTAGATATGAAACGTGACAGTCACTTGAATTGCCCATATAGTTTTGTCACTCTTTGCATATTTGTATTGCAAACATTGGATACAGTCTTCAATGTGTGTCAATACTCACCCTCTAGTAAGCATGATGACATGAGTGATGCACAGTTTGATGTGGTTACAGTGAATCAGATAATGGATGGTGCTGAATATGATGAAATCATGGGGGAAAAAGATATGAGCCATCAAAGGTTTTACATTTTATGAACTGCCTTGAGGTGACAATTTCAAAAGTGTTGGCTATAATGAACAGCATTTACAACCCCAAAAATGTAAACACCAGGGATGTAAGGTTACAGTACTTTACATCATCAGTGTACTCAACAATAATTGTAATTTCAGCTTTGTATCAATATTATTTCTGCATATTAATGCTCAGATGGGTATGTCACCCCTGCACCTCTATTTTATGTTACAAATGTCATAACTTACAATAATAATAAACGTACAAAGCAACAAACTTTATTTCGTGTGTCAATTTTTGACCTTTTTGTTTTATTTCTTAGTTTATTTATTTACTTTATTTATTGTTTTATTGTTGTTGTTGTTGTTGTATTATTATTATTATTATTTTTTTGTGGGGGCGTCCTGGTTAGAGGGCCTGGTAGTGACGAGGTATTAAATGGACTTTTAAAACTTTGCAGGGTTGTGGCCGTACAACAAAGGCCCCCTTCTAGGCAATTGTTATTTTAGCAGAGGAATGACACCCTGTAATATTTTCTCTGTCTTCCAATTTTGTTTAGGGGAAAAAAAATTGTTAAAGAAAACTATTAAGAAAAAATGTTATCAAAGGAAACTTTACTGATGATAACCGTTGATGAGCTGTTAATGGGGAGAGGAAACTGGGTTTTTTTTACCGACAAAGCAGGACTATTAAACTTACTGCATTCTGTATTCCTTTATTAGAGACAATAATAACATTAGGTGGATCTCCAATGGCTGTAGCAGTTCCACCAATGTTAGAAAACATTACCTCTGCAATCAGAACATACTTTGGATCAATCTCAAGCACTTCACATAATCTGCAGATCACAAATAAAAACAAATAATATCAAAAAATTAACTGCTTTAAAAATCTGTCATGCTCTTTGAACCATAGCTCTGTTTACCATGGAATTCTGCTCTTCTGGCTCCTGGAACTAGTTGTTTTTTCAGGGTGCCAGAAGCGCAGAATTCCAAAGCAGAGCCATGAAATTGGACCCTGATATATCAAAACATCATCAAAACTAATTATGGATTTCACCCTCAACATCATCAAGATGTAGGTCTGAAGATTGAAATAATGAAAAAATGCACTTTATTGTCACCAAAAGATATTGCGAAGACAGGGTATATTTACTGAAAAGGAAACATTTTCATGTTGAAATAGACCACTCTTTTTCCCGCTAAACTTCATATATGAGAAAAAAGTTGTCCACTATTACTTTTCTGTGATGCCACATTTTCAAAGCAAATTTTGATCTTTAGTTTGTGTATTAGGCTGTATTCGAATTGGAGGCTACAGCTACAAGTGTTGGTAAATATGTTGGTAAGGACGTTCAATTCAGTGTATAATGACGTGGTGATCCAGCCGTAGTGGAATCCACTCCTTCGGACACCGCCTTAATTATTATACAAAATGATAACAAGTTTGATTGTGATTCTAGGTGTACCTGATAGTGACAGGGGTCAGAAGCAAGATGGTGGTTACATTATCCAAGACAGATGAGACAACCCCAGAGAAGAGACAGAGGATGGTGATGAGGGTCCACACCTTCCCCTTAGCCATCTTGTAGGCTTTCAGTGCACAGAAATCAAAGAAACCAGTCTCAGAAAATATTGCTACAATGGTCATCTATGCAAAATATAAACCACAAGTAGATATACATTAGAACACTATATAGAACAAATATGCGTAGTTGAAGAAATTAAATTCTTGAAACAAAAACCAACAAAGAAATTGAAAACAAACAATGATACAAAGAGATGCAGTAATTATTGTCACTTGGCGTAACAAAAATACGTACATTAATTACGACCTTGGCACTGAATGTAATTTGTGTTCTTGTTGGGCACCTTCGGAAAACAGTGTTTCACTAAAAGATTTGCCTATGCCTATAAATAAATCAGTAGCCTAATTACCATTCCCCAGAGCAGAGATAGGGTCTCATAGTCCACCCATTGCATAACTTTTTCCAGAGAAGGTCTTTCATTGAGTGCTGCTAGAACTCCCAACACAGCAAAAGAACCTAACATGGCTGCTACAGTTCGATGAACTAACTTTCAGAAAGAAACACAGAAAAAAAATAACAAGATTGAGCTGAAATCAACTGGTATATCTATACATTGCCAGAAAAATATTCAATTAACTGATAAATACAGTTTGAATTTAACTCGAGATTGAATTATTTTGTGATTGAAAAAGAGATTAAATCTTAATATGAAAATAGTTTTTACAAATATGAAAAATCCATTCAAAATTTTTTGTTATCAGAAAACAAAGCCGAGACATAAATGTTTGCATTATAAGATGATAGAATAGATGTATTATTTTGTATCAGGGATACAGATCTTAATTTGTTTTTTACTCTTACACAGATGTGTATTAACCACAGTATACTCAGTACTCCAAGTTCTGTGAAAAAAAATCCACATGAAAATCACTCGGGTGGGATTCGAACCCATGACCTTTGAATTACTAGAGCAGTTGTCTTACCACTTGACCATCGGGCTAGCCCGGTGGCTATGAGGCAGTTTGAAAGGATTCAAACTGCCTCTAGCCATCTGGCTACCAGAGTATACACAGTGCTTACACACACCGTAGTAAGGGTAACAAACCAAATTGTATTTTTTATCCCCAATGCAAAAACAAATAACAAATTAACATGTATTAAGATGGTAGAAACTATTTACTTCAAAACCAATGAGCACATAGACTGCAAGTAGAATAACTCCAGCATATATGACTTCATATTCAGCAGCTTTAGGCAAAAATGTATAACGAACTGTTATCACTGTATGATGATCTGTGTTGGTTGACACCTTGATGTAAAATTCCTCCTCTCTGTTTATGGAATTAATCAAGACAATCCAAAAAAATTAGCTCAGATTAATCCGATGACATTGTGCGTAATTCCTAAATAAAAGCACAGGTTTTTATAATCAGTTCTTTAAATCATTGGACAATTACAGGAGTTTAAAAGAGAACTCCCAAATCCAAGGAAGTGAAAACAAATGTATATGAAAGAGTGAATTATTAGGGTAGTGGGTGGGAAGAGTGGGAGAATTGCACAGGTGATTTGAACTTGTCTATTTGCAAGATACTAAACATGACTGCAATAGACTCAATTGAATTATTTGCAAAAGCTAAGCAACAGCTGAATATACTTAATTTTTGTCCGTGTAGTCCGGTGTGCAAGAAGTAGCCCTAATGGAGGGTCACAAATTGGTACAGTGTTGTTTTCTACTTACCCATGAGAGGGTAAATGAATCTTATTAGTATATTCCACCATCTCACTACTCCTGACAACATCTTTATCGGTAAGTAAAACATAGTTAAACTCCTCTACCACATGACCATCCGATGACCTGACAAGAGTAACTGTTGCATTATTGGAGTCCTCAGTATCATCAGTAACAAAAACACCTGCAATACTCAGCCTGATTATTGATGACCCAACTTTATTATGGTCACTAATGTTAAGCACTTCAATAAAACAAGACCTTAGTAAAGGAAAAGTAAAAAGAGTTGCTGTTTTTATGAAGTGACAAATGTTCCCCATTTGTGAAATAATTCTGTGATTTGAGAAATATTGATTGAAATTGAACTAGTTTTCAAACTACTGTTTCAGAGACTGCTTACCATTGCTTCCATTGGACTTTACTATTCATCTATACCGAAATGTCAATATTTTTTCCATCATGCAACTGTTTTTATGAGTTAATTCCAAAACGTATTCCTCACTTTGTGCAAACAAACAAAACAAGATCTGCCCAAAGATGACTATATACCTTTAAAAAAATGATATAACTATAAAACCAATACCATACTTAGGCCAATTAGTAAGAGTACCACCTTGTGAAAATGCCAAGAAAGTTAGCAGATTTGTAAATTCTTGAAAATACACAAGTCATACCACACTTTTGTGACACCATACCAGTGCTTTGTATTTCATTGGAAAAAGTTGCATATGATGAAGATGCAAAACATTATTATGTAACTACTATGTGATAGGTCCTATAAACTTGGTGAAAATGTTAACAGCAATGAGTAGGCCTACTAAGAGTTTGTGCAAAAAATTATTCGGCAAGTTTTGTGATTTTTGCCTTTCACCTGATGAACCTTGTTTACAAAATGTGTCTGTGAAAATAGTAGTAAAGGATACTGTGGCTCTCATAGCGTGATGTTGCTAAGATTGTTCGGACTTCCTCTGTTTCTTCTTGTAAACTGAAGAAAACCTTAAATTAAAAAGTGGAAAAAATAGGTTTATATGCGAGTGATTGCTTGCATAAGCAACAGAAAATGACAAGTTTTAACATTTTCCAGAAATAATCTTGAAGAACTTGATACTTTATACAGCAATGAGATTCACTTTTTTTTTTCATTTCTAAAATGAATTGTGTCTCCCATTTCCCCCCAAAAAATTGCTAAATTTCTTTGCAATTTGTTTGTGTCTTTCAATATTCTTTGTTTTATCCTATCCGGGTATTAGTGGTTTTACCGCTGCTGTTTGCCTTATTTTAAGAAATTGATTTCTTTTAAAGAGCCAATAAAAATTACTTTGAATTAAAAAAGAAGACTGAAAACCACATTATGTGAAAAGGCAAATGTCAATATTATCATGCACTTCAAAGAGTCAGTGAGGGGGGACAAAAGTCTTCTGTGTCTACTGCATTATGAGCAACTAGTCAGCATGTTTAATTACTTACTGTTACTACAATCATTAGCATACACAGAAGTGTTATCTTGAGAAAGTTCCATCTCTGCCTGTATGCAAATGTAAAGTTAACATGTTATAAACAAGTGAATCTTCCAAGAATTTAACAATTTATATTTGGCTGATGCTTGCATTAATAACCAGAAAATTAATCCACTTTAAGAAATATAAAAATATTATTGTAAACAGACTTGAGCAACAAACTGTTGGTTTATTCTTAGAAATGCATTTCGAGGGAGTTACGGCTGGCTGTGGTAGCAACAGGCTGCACGGGCACTGGCCTGTGCATGGAGTTCATCTTTCTAGATACAAAACCACTTACATTTTGCAAAGAAAACTTCCAGAGGAATATTTTTAATTCTTTTACAAATCTTTTGAATAGTCACCACCTGCCAATACATGGGGCAGAAGAAGCCATGGCTAGGCCTGCATGCTGCCACTATTTAGAATAATAATTGGGCTGTAGAGAAGTCTCAAGATGCCAACTCAAACTGCAAAGCCATTCAAATGTATTCCGACACCAAAGTGAGGCTGGAGTAATTAAGGCTGTCATTTGCATCCCCTATTGAGTTACAGGTGGATATAGCAGGTGCAGAGCAATCATCAATTTGCAAGGTACATGTAGGCTTTCGATCTTTTATAGCTTACAAAATATGAACAAAATATGTTTTTATTAAAGTGTTCTAATGGTACTCCAAGAACAACCCTTAGATGTGCAATATTATGCAGCTGCTGCATTTTTATGATGGTGTTTTTCAATGTCATTATATTCAGTGCATACCTTGCTTTTTTTGAGGATAGCCGTGCAGACCATGAACTGGATTCACTGCTACCTTGGGAGCTGGAAGACAACCGAGTCCATATTCTCCTATAAACTGGGAGATTATTAGATGTTATCCTGTCAAAGAAAAGTATTGTTTATAACTTTTTATGGCAATTTATTTAATTAAAGACTATTAAAAAAACACTAAATAGAACAATGTAGGGCCTACTAACAGGCGTGGATCCAGGGGTGGGGGTGGGGCAGGGGGCATGTAGGGGTAAACAAAAAATGGGGGGAAAAAAAAGGGGGGGAAGAGAAGCAAAAGTCCTGCATCGATGTTACAGGAAATCTGGACCAGAAGTGCTTATAAAGCGTTTCTTTTCCTCTGTATTTAGGCACATGGAGGCCAAAAGGTCAGAGCTCCAGCCACTGGGGCTTCGCCCCTGTACCCCACCAGGGGCAGTACGGCCGTCCCCTTGACCCCACCCCTTAAATTTATTTGGGCCACTAATACAGAATTCTGGGTGCGCCGTTGTGACCCCTGGTAAAATAAAAATCCTGGATCCGCGCCTGTGTAAAGTGCATGGACTAGAGGATTTTGAAGTACTTTTGTTATAAGATTTTGTATGACATTGGCTACCAGATTTTAAAGTAACTGAATTTGAAATAGGTTTGTTGTGGAACTTTCCAAACATAGTTTACAAACCGACTACAGTGGATCAATATGTCAAATAGTTTCCAAGCAATGTTTTAAAGGCCGCTTTTGGGGTTACTCATGAGCCTGCTGACCTAAATGGTCTTACCGATACTTCTCGTTGGTTAAGATGAAATCAACTCACCTTTTGTCATCTGTGACAAGATCTGCAGTATACCCAACAGTGAAAGATTTATCAACAATTCCATTGCTATTATTGTCATCTTGTTCATCCACTGTTTCATATTTCTTTTTCAAATTACCCAAAAGCTGTGTGGTTTCATTGAAGTCTGTTGTTAAAATATCATTCTCTGGGATTGAAGAGGAATAAATCTCTGGCTTGGTTGTTCCTGATTGTACCTGGTCGTCCGATTGATATTTTGTAGACATGATGCAGAAATTTCATTTCAGTTGACACAGAGATTGTTACAATCTTTTTCTGAAGGAAATCAATGTTAGAGGGGTGAAAAGTGTTTTTCAAGTAACAAATTTTTTTAAATACAGTAAATGACAGACGTATGCCCAGCGCTGCGTAGGTCTATGTATTAAGCTGGCACATTTCAATAATCAACTCAACTTACAAAACACTGGAAAACACACGATTGCAAAATCTAACACTTGGGAATGCTGATCTCTAAATTATAATACTTAACCCTGACAGGTGCACACTAACACATTTACAGTAAACTAATTAAAAGATTGCTGTTTTTCCAAATCCATTTCCTTCAGTAAAATTTACTTTACCTGCCTTTTTGTGGAAAAAGTTTGCCAAAAAAGACTCTCAAATCACAGGCCTGCTTTTAATCAATACTAATTTATTATGCTCCTTTGATTTTGTTCAGTGCATTAATCCAACCTTGTCAGAGGCATAAACAGTTTTCACCCAACTCCGTTTTACTTTATTGATTCAAAACGATGTTTACCAATTAGCTATATACCAGTCTCTGTCCTTTCTCTATGACCAGTCCAATGCATCAATTCTTACATGGAAAACAATAAACACTCAGTTCAGCTCCTAAAGTTGTTTCCAAAGTAATGCATTCCTCATTCAGCAGTTCACCAATAATGCTGGAACAGTACTGAAGATAAAGGGTGTTCAAAAGATGCATGAACGTTTGCATCCCAATAGCGTTATGGCAGATTATGCAGTACCCACACCAAACCACAGTGCAACAAGTCAAACTACCTATCATAATATGATCTGTACACAAAGTACCATAAGCTCACCATCTATGTACCTTAAAAAGCTGTGATTTGTTTTTACAGTTACTAATCAAGGACTTTGAACTGTGTGTATGAATACCATTGTTTATGTCAAACTTTGCCCATTTCAAAAAAAAATAATACACCCCCAAAAGAAACCTAAATATATAAATAAATAAAAAATACAAAAAGTAAAAAGTAAAAAATCAGATTAAATAAAACAATTAAAAAATAAATAAACAAAAAACAAGCAATCAAACAACCAAACAAAAAACAAACAAACAAACACACACAACAAGCCATCACAAAAAATATATATAAATATATAAATATATTAAACAAATGAAGAACAATATGTGTATACAAAATATATAAATAAATAAGTAAATAAACAAACAAACAAACAAACAAACAAATAAATAAATAAATAAACAAATCAGTAAATAAATAAATCAATCAATAAACAAATAAACAAATAAAATAGAAAATTAACAACATTTCCTGTGTGAGCTAGCAAACATTATTGGAAACATCCTGTGTTTTAAAGATAAAAACAGAGGTAAATCTGTTGTAAAAAGCCAGTTCAAAACATCTATGTTGACGAAAAACTGTAACAATAAATTTTCCTTGTCGATGTGGGTGGGTAAGAAAAACAACTTGGCCTTGGCCTAATTTCCCTTTTCAAAGAACTCATTTTGTTTGTCTGGGATGGCATTAGGCCTATACAAGATAAAACTAACCTGTGAAAATTTCACTCCAAAAGGTCGTCACATTTGTTTGATATTGCCAAAAAACCGGAGCGAACATGCCAGTCCAGCTGATACAGGACGAATATTCCCTATCCCTGTAGGAATACCTGCGAAACGTTTCTGACAGTGCAGTGACAGAAACGTTTTTCAGATTCAAATTTTGGGGCATAAAACCTGATGTCATTTTTCCATAACCACATTACTTCGAAGTGAAATGATTCTGAAAATGCTTTATGCTATCCACACTCCTGCTGTAGGCTACTTTACCATTAATTTTGGCAAAGTCATAAAATAAGATACAATTTTTTAAAAATAAATGCACATCGCTGTCTGTGTAAGGGCACAACAATTAAAAATCCTTATCCCTTATGCAAAATTAACATCCATTAAGAAAAGGAATAACCTAAATAACCAAACGATCTGTTCTGTCCGAAGTTCTTTTCTCCATAATTTCGGTCAAGATGAAATAGAACTTAGAAGCATTAATTCCGGTCACGGGTGTCAGCTGGTTGTCAGATCACCTGTGTACCTAGCCCCACATGTGGCCAAGGCTCAAAAGTAACTGTGTACCCAAATTATGGAGTGCCGCAAAGGAGTGCAAAGAAGTCAACATAATTAACGCCACAAAATTTAGTGCAGAAGTGATAGTTAAGATTTACAAATTTGTTAAATGATGGAGTGATAGTATCTCTCAAACTTTCCCCCCTCAGTTTTATCCTTGAGTTTGAAGTGTGGCGATCTCCCCAACTCATCTCCATGTTCTCATTAGCGAGTCATTGAACTCCATACTACAGTAAAGCATGCAACAGTCGTCTGGGTTGTTGTAGAGTTAAAGTTCACCACGCATGGGCATTGTTAACGCTATGGACTGAAAAGCGTGGAAGAACAGCGAGGATCTGGATTGAGCGGGATTGATGCTGTATCTTCGATTATTCATTATTCCGGTGAGCTAATCGGTAAATATAGTGTTCATTATGCCCTATAAAAACGTACTTCTTCATACGATAACAATAATGTAAACCTTATATGAAGATGTTTGGCCACTCATGAGAAATTCAAAGCAAGATACCGTCTGACCGTCAACCAAGCCAAGAGGACTCTGTCACAGTCACTGAACGTTTTGAAACTCGTCACCACACACACACACACAATGCCTGCAGTTGGTACAAAATAGGGCAAGTTCGACTAGTTTAAATTTAAAAATTCTGCATCTTGTGTACTGTTTTGACACAACAGACTCTTTCATCCCTTTCATATACTTGCAAAGGCTTTGGTCTAGCTTGTATTCTCGTAATGTAATTATAGGTAAGGTACACATGATTGTGATTTGTGACTGAGTGATGGCTGCATGATTTAATGAATGACATGATCATGATGAACTCCATCCAGATCCACTCTCCGGAAGCGGAAGTGGAAAAAGGAGATTGACAATACAATGACATGTTTAATGTTTGCCTGAGAGTGCAGGCACGCAGCTGAAATTTTGCCAGCACCTTATTTTTTTAAGTAAACAATACACTTGGAACGGCACTGAACACACACTTCACAGTGACTGGTTTGTTGGGGGATTAAACATTGTAAATTTTGCCGTGATAAAACATTAGTTAGTTAGTATCCTCCAGTACCCCAATTTCGCGCATCACTAATATTCGCGCAGGTACCTTTCCCGACGCGTATCATTTTGTTTACAATACGCAGTGACTCAATTTGTTAATTTCATGAAAGAATAAAGGCTCATAAAAAATGTCCTGCAAAGATTTGGAAAATCAAAGCCTTTCCGGTAAGATTTTTGATACTCTACAAATGTAGTATTCAATCTTACATTTTTAGACTAGATACAAAAAATAGCTAGATAAGATGGTCGATTAAAAAAACAAAAAAACACTGAAAGTTCCGTGC
>JAUELU010000091.1:2428684-2439146 GCA_032357145.1 Evasterias troschelii
CCGCTAGGTAGTAAAACTCACCAATCGGTATTTAAAAGCCTGTTCTGTTCGAGCTCTTCCCCATCTCTGACATCTTCATCTTCGCCGTGATGGCCTGCGGGCATGACCGGGGCGACTGGCTCAAACCGATATGGTTCAGCCCCACGCACTTCCTCCTCGGGTTGATCCTGTTGGTCATCATCTTCGGGAGAGCTGAACTAACTCACTCGAATTGCTATCCGAATTAGATTCACTGCCACTGGATGGGGCCAGTATCTCCTCAGTTATACAGTGTGCTTCCCAAGAGCTGTCGCTATCCATTATTTTTACAGTTTTGGAGTTTTGGAGAATGCAAACGACGATCTTGCAAGTTGCATTAACGTGTGTGTGTGTACAACATGCTCAGGTTAACGGTCACGTCGACGTGTGTATGCACGGTGTGACGTCACGCGATTCGACTTGCATTTATAATGAGCATGCTGAATGCTCCACTCACTGAGAAATTTTTCCCAATTCACCGTGCAGACGCCTGTGAACATGGCGCAGAAGATTCGCTTTTATGATTGAATCGAAAGACCGTTCAGTTTTAAACTAAAAGTATGTAACAATGGATAATGACTAAGTATATTACTAAAGTATAAAGCAGATTCCCAATACGCATTTTATTTACCCTTTAATATAATTCTTGATAATATTTAGAACCAGTCCAAAGCATGAAGACTGCACAAAAAGCATAACTCACCGCAATACATCAGCTGAGACAGCTGGTGGTTAATGTCATGACTATATTATCAGTTCTTATTAAGAATACAAAATATAATATCAGGAGACAGCAAATAGGTCTCTCCTTAAAAACCAAAAGTTGTCACAAATCTTTCAGAGAACTTTAAAATGCATTGATAAAATGAACAAACTTAACATTAAAGAAACCTTGCTAAAACTCCTCAATATCATGTTATTAACAAATACAAATTAAACTCATCTAAAATAGAGAGCCAACATTCATAAAAGAATCAGTTGTCTTCAAAGTTGCAGATATAGGTGCTTGGTGAAATGATGGGACAAGCACTTGAAGAAAAGAGGGTCGCAGAGACATGTGTTCGGAGACACATCCAACTGGAACGATGGCAAATGGTGGAGTGCTTGGTCTGACCAGAATTTTGGGCCAAGCCAGCACTCCGACCATGCCTCAGCTAAGGTCAGCTGTTCATTCTCATTGGACAGTTTGAAAAATAACACTCAAGGCTCTAAAGTTGATTGGTCCATTTGAAACAGAGGGAGTGAAGGAAAGATAAATCTTTACGACTTCACAGCTTTGGGTTGTGGTCATGGATTAAGGAAAAGGTACTGGTTAATCCCAGAGATAGACAAAAAAAGTTTATCTTTTCATCCAGGTAGGGATTAAAAGCATGGTTGAATAGACAGTAGGTGAAGATCAAAGAACATCAGTTAAAACACCAGCTGAATAGCCTGGCATCAGCTGAATAGCCTGGCTGGTAACCACAAGTAAACAAAGGGTCGTCATGGCTAGAGAAAATACACAGCCATGAACACATAAACAATGAAATAGGAAATCAGAAAATACACATTGCACTAGCTATTGAAATTGCACATGTGGAATTTCCACATGAGCAAAGAAATAGGAAATCAAAAATACATATAAAACATATTTTTGTAAAACAAAATATACTCGTAACCTAAGACCACATTTGGGTCAGGGTTACACATGGATTTAAAAGTATCGGTATTTTATTGCAATGAAATAGTTTAGATTAGAAATACAAGTTTAGTTATTTGATTTTTAATAATAACTATATGTTCATAACAAATTACTTAAACAATTATCATTAAAGACTGTATCATTGTTGTTATGCAGGGATGGAAAGAGCATCAGCAATGATAAAATAATTGACTGGGGCTGTCCATTTCCCCAAGGGCCAGGATAAAACGTTGGATGTATACTGCCTACTTTTTGGGAACTGCGGAACATCTGTTCCAACCTAGTATGCAGAAACAATCTGGAGAGCTTTGATGATGCCAGGTTTTTTAAATGTATTGTTTTCGTTTGTATACCTTTGTGCTTTGCATCTGCATTATAATTGCACTAAGACTAATCTGTAGTGAAGTCGAATCTCCTACTTGTTGCAGTTGTTAGTTGAGTTCCCCAACTACGTGTTTGACGAGATGATTTTGTTTCGCAATCTCTTTTGTTTTGGGGACATATTTTTTGTGATTTTAGTAATGGGTCTTCTGGTGACTATGTGCTTGTTTGTGTTTCTGTGTAATGCTCATTTGAGGACTAATTTGTATGCGGGCATATTTCTGTCCATTTGCGTCTAGGTCATGAGAAACAAAATTGACATTTCGCTAAAACAGTTGCTAAAGATGTTTAGTGAATGCTGTTTCAACTTGTTCCTTTTGTGAATAGAACAAAACAGTTGCAGACATAAGTAAATACCAACATCTTGTAAAATAAAACTACTTACATTTGGATCACCGGCATGGGGATTCATTTGGATCCTGGACGCGCTGGCAGACAAACCACTTGTTGAAAAGTAATCAATTGCAAGATTTCTGGTAGAAACATTTACAGTTGTTGAAGGGGGTGCATTATTGCTACTTTCAGTTGTCACAGTCTGTGGTGGGTCAAGAAAATCATTCCTCAACGCAATCATTATTTTTCTTCTCTCACCAAAGAGGTTAAAGCCACATTTTTTCAAATCAGTTAGTAATTTATGCAACCACTTCTTCACTATCAACTCCATTTTCAGAAGAAAAACATGGATCATCAATTTGTAAGATTGGAACCTTATAAGCAAGGATAATGTAAACCAATATTAATCTAATGTGATGCCGGCCAGAAAGTATTCTAGATAAAACCTGCCAGCGAGATGGATTGAAAAAGGCAAGGCTTAGCAGAAGAAATTATCATGTACCTTGATTTTTTTAAATGACTGTGGTCCTTGATTCTCGTTGTACACTTTATACATAGTATATCGTAGTGGACTTTATGTGCTTTTTGTCTTCTGTGTTCAAGCTATACAATCCAGAATAGGGGACATGATGCTGGAGGTCCTCAGCTCTTACGAGGCTATATGTAGGAGAATTATCAATTTCTACTCTGTACGAATGTAAGTTTTGAACAAAGTCTACAGTGGTACATTGCTTTGTGATGAAATGAGCATCCTGTTCACCATGGAGTCCTACTAATACAGACATTTTAAAACCCAAATACAGGTACAGGTCGTCATTGGGAGGTCGTCATCCGGTTTGTTGCATATCTCCAGTGATGGCATAGAGCACGTCGTCCTTCTTTCATGGAGATTCATGAAGGGGGGGGGACTGCATGGATGGAAGAAACTGGAGAGGGGACATGGACAGCTCTTGTAGTCATCTACTCGCTTAGCCTCCTTCCATGTTGGTAATCCTGTGATTCCTGATGGGCTCTTTGTTCAATCTGGTCGCGTCATCCACACGGTCTGGATGTTACGCCAGATAGTGCCTCCAGAGGTTGCTACGCCTCTTCCCAAAGTATCCACAGCATAGGCAATACACCACCGAGCCATTATCTAACCGCTTGTGCCTCATTAGGCCCTTGTACTTGGCTGACGTCTTCAGGCAAAGGTTACACTCATGCCTTCGCTCAACAGGGGGCGCTATTCTTTATCAAATCTGCATGGAAACAGGGAGAACAGAATTCCTCAGAAATGCTCAACTTGACTATTATTTTTAGTTCAAATGTGACAAGACGTAGACCCCAACGTGTTAAGGTCAGTACTTCATTTTCTGATTTAATCTTCACAAATACTGAAGTGCCACTTGTTTGTATCTTGTAACCAGTCCTTTTACTCTGTACACCAGTGACTACTATCATTGTAACAGTGGCTCTTTCTCTTTTGTTCAGTACCCTGACGATATTCCTTGACTGGTCTGATCCTTATAAGCAATGAGAGACATGAAATTGATCGCTTTGTCCAGAGGTGTGATGAAAATTTTCTCACATTGAATGTAACCAAAACCAAAGAACTTGCTTTTGGTAAGATCCGAACAATTAGTATCAAGAACGACAAAGTAGAAATTGTCAGTGAATATAAATATATTGTGACAATCATCGGCAACAAGTTGGATTGGAACACAAATCCTAAAATAATGTGTGCCAAGGAAAAACAGAGGCTTAATTTTTTAAGGAAACTTAGGTTTTTCAATGTTCCTGATTTAATTGTACACCTGTTTTACCAAAGTATTATTCAGTCTGTCATTACTTTCGGCTGTATTGTTTGGTATAATGATCTAACCGTGAAAAGCCTGACAAAAATTTATATTATTATGACCATGGTTGCCAGCAAGATAATTGGTTTTGAAATAAAACACAAGAATGAAATCGTGGACAACCAGTATGTTACTAAATTTAAAGTTCTAACCCAGGATCCAACCTATCCACTTAAATCTTTCATTCACATTCTCCCATCAGGAAGGTACCGTTCTCTTTCTACTTGACAAACCGGTTCAGACTCTGTTTTACCCAGTGCTATTCATGTTTTTTACTCACTTTTTATAACGTAACTTAGTTTTGTTCTCATTTTTACGAAAGCCGGATAGTGCCAAGAGATAAGAAGTGAAACTCTATTTTCATAAGCGCGAGAATATATATGTTTTTTGGGGTACCATTTATCCGGTGGCTGTCACATTATGGCCAGATAATTATCTGGTGGCCGCAACTACTGTGTCTGAGATTATAAATTAATTAGTAGTTCTCCTTCTAAATCAATTAAACTTGACCCAATACAAACAAACCATTTAAAAAAGTGTATTGATGTTGTAGCACCTCTTATTACTACTATTGTGAACAAGTCCTCTGAGCAAAGTAATTTTCCAGACAGTCGTAAGACAGCTTACATTCGTCCACTAGTCAAGAAGCCAGGTTTAGAAAATGAGACTTTTTCTAACTACAATTTGAAGTTTATTGGCATACCATTGAGTGCATTGTTGCCTCTAGATTGAATACTGTTATCTCTGACTCTGGCCTTGCTGATAAGTTTCTATCAGCAAACAGGTCCAAGCATAGCACTGAAACCGAGAGTCAAAAACTGCTTATCTATGATGATGATATGCAATGACCCCTTGATGTCATCGGCGCCTAAAAACACACGATCGGCATATGACACACACACACACATAAACGTCTCTTTTGGGGGGAAACCAAACAAAATCAAGAAGAAACAACACTTACATTTTATAAAGAAACCTTACTGTCAATCCAGGGTATCCTTCAAATTTATTGTTGTAAAATGATACCTATAAACAGGGTAATTAAGGTCGAGAAATCTGACGCGATTCTGCGAATCGATTCGCACGAAAATTCGCACCCGACGTATTATGATCAACCATTCACATCGAGTCGTCGCCCTAAACACTGGCGCACGTGTTGCAGTTATTGGTTCCAGCAGCGAAAACGTACCCATGTCAATCTGTTTTATCTTGTCCGCGGGTTAGTTGGTGGCCCCAAGTATCCCGTTTTTGAGCCAATAGTCTTCCTGAATAGTAAGCTCACGGCATCAATCTGCTTTATACACGTGGTTACCATGTACCTAGATGGTCGATTTCCCAAGGTAGTTGCAATATTTATTATCTTTTTGTTTCTTTTCTTGTCTCCAGTTTATTCTATAAAAGTCAGAAAACATTGAATAATGATAATGTATAGCCAAAAAGTAAATTTTTAGAACAAATTAAATGATTCTCAAAACATTTTGTGGACAAATCCAAGCACGTACAGGCACATCGCTGTACTTGGTAACAACGCTTACACTTCATGGACAGGATAAACACAAAATTGAGCTGGATGGATTTATGTAGACTGGGTCCTCAAGCCTCGCCATAATGATAACATTTACGAAAACAAAGTACCAGTCTACTTGCATTATGTGGATTGATGTACTCCAAATCAAGCTGAGCTGCGGAATCGCCTTGCCCATTCAAGAACGAAAATCCCTTAATCCCTTAATCACAAATCCGTTGTAAATTGTCATGCTCGTTTTGTAACCTGTTGGATCGATCCATAAAAAGTCATTTTTGCGGCTGTATTGATTGAAAATGGTGGAGCTTGGCGGTTTATATTGCGTTAGCTCCGTGCATTCGTATAGGCATGTCCAAACTATTTGCCGACGATGACGTCACAAATCCTGTTACGCACAATTTGTTTGATCGCTCGTTTTGAGATTTTCGGCTTGGAGTGTTTCGAGGAAAAGGCATTTTTACTCTGTTTTAGCGTGAGGTAAGGGACTCGTAATACTTTTTTACATTTCTTTGGGACTCCATCTAAATGAAAAATATAAAATCAAAAAAATTCAGAGCATCCTGTAACCGCTCTTTAAAGGCCATGTGACTACCCTAATTCTGCTTGATTTAAGTGCAGCTTTTGACTATGTTTTTCTCAAGAGACTACGTGATATTTCTGGTTTACAAGGTAATGCCCTTAAATAGTGCTAATCCTATTTGCAAACAGACCACAACATGTTCGCATTGGCAATTCCACATCTGATCTGGTTGTTCTTGATTTTCGGTCCGTTCATGGACCGCTATGGTTCACAGTGTAGCATCATCATAAAACATAAACTGAACTATCATGTATATGCTGATGACACTCGGTTATATTTCTCTTTTAAACCATCCAAAAATGTTGCCGATGGGAGCATCGGTCGTGTTTGAAACGTGTTTGGATGCATGAAAATGTCCTTAAGCTTGATGACAACAAAACTGATTTCATGGTACTTGGTTCACGCCAACAACTCTAAAGTTACTATTCCCCATATTAATATAGGCGACTCAGTAGCTGCTACTGTTACCAAAGCACGTAATCTTTGTGTGATATTCGACCCTTCCATGACACATATCTCTAGTATTGCACGTTCTACGACATTTCGTTTTATTTGTACACAGGCTTTTTGCCAATTTCCGTTTTTTTTGGGGGGGGGAAGAACATCCACTATAAACATATGAAGTATTGTATTTGAAGTATTTTCTGGATTTGTAAAATGTTGCATTACACACTTTTTGTTCATTAGAGTGTCACCATCAATAATTTCAAATTGAAAACGAGATAAAAATTAATTTACTCCTTTTACACACCTGTATCTCTATGACTTCAAGTACAGTCGTGTTTTTGACCCTTTTTCTCTATTCATTCCACTAATGTTGAAGTCTTCCCTCTGTAATTCTTGCCCTTGAAAGTTACTATAAAGGTATAAATCCATATTTTGTTGATGCCCTTTTGCTTTCCCTTCAAAATATGACTGTACGAGCAATTTCTGTTGTACGTCAAACTCCTTACACCTCCGCCTTTCTGACTGTGAATTTGAGCAAAATCCTTTGTCTTTGCATTCAGATGCAACCATCCGACTTGGATTTTTACTGTGGTAATCAATGGATTTACTCATGTGCTGCCGGAAGCTGTGGGTTCGGCCTGCCAAAAAGAAATATTGAATTATAAAACAAGAAATGCAGTCATGTGTTTACACAATAACATTCACAATTGAGCTGGATTTGACCACACGTCTTTTACAGCATGTCTTTTACAGCATGTCTTTTATCATATTATTTGCTATAGATATAGTATAAAACTCCAAAAATTAACTTTTCTGTAAAAACTTCAGAAACTTCAAAACTCTAACATTAAAATACGAACACACAGGTTTATATAAGTGTAGGTACCATGGTCTAATCAGAAATGTTATAATACAGGTCCATCTCCCTTCAATTGTTAATGTTGTAATTGACGGTGGAAATTTCTGTACATTTTAATTTCCCCATTGTACTTTCCTAACTAATAGTTAACTCGTGGAGAAAGGTCTTGACAAAAGTGGGGCAGTCCGCTATCAATTAAGACATTACCATCATGTTTCTCTCTGTAAAAAGCACTATGTTTGTGGACATTCATTGAGGTCTGGTCATGAAATTTAAAATGGAAAATTTTCTAACACTGACAGATTTTGGAAACAAAAATACCTTGCTATATTATACTCTAAAAACTTGGAATGCTTATTGCTTCTGGTTATTTCCGCAACACATGCAACAATGCATTCCTTCATGCAACAATGCATTCCTTCGAGTTGCATATGGTAGAAATGTGTTTGAAATACCTCATATAGTTTTTAACTGATACTTTGTGCTGCTTAAAATATTTCAAAATTAATTCCTCTGAAGTAACGCAGGTTTAGTATTTTATGCATATGTTGGGATACACCCAGTGACAATACTGGTCTGTGACAATGACCAAACGTGGCCAGTGCCTCTAAACCAACATTATCCGGCGCCCTCGGATATGTTTTTTTTTTTTTTTTTCTGGGTCCAAGATGATTTGAAACAGTGATGGGATCAGCTCTGAAATGTTGTCATCTCTCTTGGAAAACAATGACTGAGAGGGATACTGGGAGGGATACAAATACTATTGGCAAAAGGTTTGATACGTCTACTTTTATAGGATAAAAGAGGTGTATCAGAATTAACCTGAGAAAATTTAAGCTTGTTTCGGTGTCATTTAGTGAAAATACATTCAGCTTTGTTTGTATGCATTCTAGTGTAAATATTATTGTCCATATACGATGATAGTCTTTTAAAATTATATTTCCACTGTTTTCTCAAAACTGACGACAGCACTTTAGATAGTATAAATTCACAGGATGATTGGTATCATTACTATCTTACCAAAAAAGCTTTTGTATCCCTCTCAGTCATTTAAAAAAAAAAACTACCAATGGTGTACAGTGGCTATAAATAAAACAAATAAAAAAGTAAGAATTAAGGCACATTTAAGAACTTTTTTGAAACAACCAGTGAATTTGTCAAGGTTTGAGTTGCATGTACCTGTATGCATTTCTTTGATCATTTCAGGTTGACTATCGATGTCAACACAACACACGCCCAAGATCTAAAACTGCAGACAAAAAAGCTGGCTCCAAAAATACCTCATGCCCTGGATCAGTTTATTTGGTGATGAAAAGGTGTGGAGACAAGAGGGGAAGAGTAAGGTAATTTATACGTTATTATTAAAATGTATTCATAAATACCCCAGACAGTTTCGCTATTCCTATTGGTTGAGAGCACATCACGTGGGTGTGTATAAACGGATGATAAAAACCAGCTGGAGCTGTATACAACTGGCTGGGCTTCGCATAGTGGACGCGCAAGCTCATTTACACCAAATTACTTGCGCTGAATGCAATACAACGCCATGAGTATACCGCGCATAATCTTTTTGTAATACACAACCCAACGCGCACAACAAATAATTTTACAAAGGTTTTTGAAAATGTACATTTTTCACATATGTGTACCACCGATTTTTGTTATTCTTTCACTTGTTATCAAAAGGGCAATTATGAATGGGAATAAAAGAGTAGTGACTCGTTCTTAAACGGCCGTTTAAAACCTTACAGAGTCGTGGCCGTGTGATCAAGGCCTTCGGCTCGGGCCTTTATCACACACGTCCACGACCCTGCCGGTTTTAAACGGCCGTTTAAGAACTTGTCCCAACCCTTTTATTCCCTTATGTAGTAAGATGGAGATACAGTACATTTCATTATATTTATTAAGAAGTTGGGTCAATCCTGTATGTTCTGCTCAGTGCCACAAGTTTGGATCAGTATTATCAATCTCCCCTGCAAAGGATTTGTCTGAAATCATGTAAGTTTTAAGTAACTTAAGGTGAAATCATGTCTGTGTAAGGAGGTCGTTGCACTGCCAGATTAACATCGTGCGCCCTCGCGCGTCTGACCAAGACGTTGTTTACTCTTATGTTCCTCGTCCTCTATAGTTCATGTTAAAAGTTTCATTCAATTATAATCTGCTTGTGTTCCAACATCCACTACACGTTCTATTGTTTTAACATACTGATTTCGCGGGCTTTGGGTTAGCGTGACCTTTTCACCTCACCGCCTGCACAACTCTCAACAGGTAAACACCCTCATTCTAATCTCACTTTTAAACTCAGCTTTTTGATATATTCCATATTTATTTATTTATTTAAAAGGTGCTCAAAGTAGCCGCAATTGTCTCGTGATTATTTTAGGTGTAATGTTGATAAATATTGATTAAGTATAAAGAGAGATTTTGGTCTTTGAAAATATAGAAGTTTGTCAGGGATTAAAGTGTTTTGTATCCCGTGTTGATTATAGTACCGTTCGTGTGTCAATGTCATGGGCAGCCGCCATGTGATCATGTCTTTATACAGTGCACGTATTATGGTTGTGTGTATATTGATTTGACCGCATGGATGATTGTTACATGAAGTACAGAAATAAACTATGTGTACTATTATTAATTTTAATGGATGCGTGGGTGGGTGTTGACTTTGGGTTTAGTTGGAGGGATGGGACTTGGAGGCATGGGTTTGTGAGTTTCCTGTATTAATAATGATGATTAGTGGGCCCCGTGTGTTAGTACTTATGCCTTCTTGCCCAGTGTCATGCTATCCCATGTTCTTCACGCA
>JAUELU010000091.1:2452616-2468914 GCA_032357145.1 Evasterias troschelii
CGGGTGACAAGGGTGTTTTTTCTTTCATTATTATCTCGCAACTTCGACGACCAATTGAGCTCAAATTTTCACAGGTTGGTTATTTTATGCATATGTTGAGATACACCAAGTGAGAAGACTGGTCTTTGACAATTATTAAACGTGTCCAGTGGCTTTAAAAGCTGCTATTCATTTTAAAAATATTTTCAAAATTAAAGGTAGTTTTGGTGGTTATAAACCAGTTGACGTCGTATGTTGTGTTAATTGCCAACTTTTCCCCTGATACATGCTGGGAAACATTACTTTTCAATTTTTTGTCACATTGGATGACCAGAACAAAGGTGGCCGATACTTACTACTATGATATGTGCACAGAGCATGCACTCACCATGCAACACTTCATTTCACCCACATAGAGAGGACATAGCGATCGGAAGTATTGCTGATCTTTAAAAAAAGTTGTATACCAAGTTGTTGTTGTTATAACCCTTCGTACATGTTGTCAATCTGTTCCTGCTAATTGGGTGTAACACATTGCAATAAGTTACTTTTTCTAGGTTTAGCACAATTTATGGTTTATTTTCTTCTACATTTAATCTTTTCAATTTTTTGAAGCAGTTCGTTCTTAAATCGACAACGCTTGTTTGCTTACATTTTGTAGGAGACAGGGTTCAATGGACAATGAGGAAGTACTAGAAACACCTGGTGGTACCAGACTATTCTCTAAGCCTCAGTCACATCAGAATAATAGCCCAACAACATCCAGGTATACAATTTGTGTTTTACTTATGCACCAATGTGTGTTTTAAAAGCACTGTTTACTCAGTACTTTCTCTATTCCTGTCAAAACAAAAATCCACAGGCTTTACTCGGGTGGGATTCAAACCCACGACCTTTGCCATTCTAGAGCAGATGTCTTACCACCAGACCACAACATCTAATAAAAAACATCCAGGTAGTTTTCTTGTTCTGCCTAAAAGAAATTGCTATGATACGCCCCTTTATGTAAGTTGTCAGTAATTGATTTGTGGCTTTGAATATTATAAATTGATATCGGTTTTGGTTTATCACCTTATGGGTAATCTTACACTGACTGATTGGGACTTCTATGGAGTATTGTTGCTTAAAAGATAGTTATACCAAAGTTGATGCCCAGTTTAAAATAAATGCCTAGTGGTGTTTCTGCTGGGTTTTTTTCAGAAAGAATAATATAATTTCCAATCTTCAAATTCTCTAAATGTGTGAGATATGTTGGTACATGGTCCAGTCATCCTGAGAAATATTTGGACTAAACAATTTTAAAGAAAAGTTTTGAATGTAATTTGACATCAAATAAATTAGAAAGATAACATGGAACATACATCAATCTCTGAGCACCAGTTGGGATTTCTGATAAAGACTGTCTGGTAAAGTCCTGATCAATGTTTTCTTTATTTCAGTCCTAATAAGCAAGATGATCCAGACTGTACCATCACTGACCTGATTGTCAAACCCAAGCAGCCCAATAAGCTCAACTCTAGTGAGCTGTCCTCCACCAGTGATCTTGACCATTCCTCTCAGCCAGATATCCAGGATGATCTGGAGAATACTCCTCCTCTTAACCCTGCTGGCGTAATGCTGAGACGATCAGGTTACTACACCATCCCATCCCTTGAGGAGCTAGGGACAATGATGGGTGAGAATGGAGAGTGTTATGTGGAGGATCTGACTATTGGAAGGGAAGGATATGGAAGCGTTTTCTTCCCTGGATTGACCAATGTTGCTGGACTGAATCTAGATGAGATAGGTGGGTATAATTAACACTGGAGATCATCTGCCTTGTTAGTTTCGGTAAAATCAAGAAAGCATTACTTAATAAATCATTTGCATCAGATTTTATGTTTCTACAAGACCAAGTATTCTGGACAGTCGATTTTGTATTTTGTGAATTTTTGCAGTTATCAGGGCCTGTCTAGGCTTCTTTGTTGGGTCCAAAGTGTATGGGCTCTTTAATTATGTGTCCAAAATATTTTCTTAAATATCTTTCTCTTTGACTCCATGACTACAAAAACTAAAGAAATTTGTTTGGAAAAAAGCCAAGTAATTACATTACATTTCATGCTCGGAATCAGGGATTTTCAGACTATTCAGTGAATCCAATTATTTCTTAAGGAAACTTTGCTGTGTATCACTCTTTAACTTTTTACAAAGGTAAAGCCTCACCAAAGATTTTACCCCAAATCATCAGATTTTTTAAAGGATATTTAACTGACGACCTTTATGTGAAGAATAATCAAGGAATAATTAATTTAAATGCAGAAATAATGATAATCTCACACAATGTGTTTTGTAATATGTCATAACTAGAATTGTAATAATTATTTTCAATTTCAGTTCACTTTCGACGTAAGGAGATTACAGTGTACCCAGATGACACCCACAAGCCAGATGTCGGTCAAGGGCTGAATAAAAAAGCAGAAGTAACACTGGATAATACCTGGCCAACTGATAAGACTTCTCGCAATGCTATTACAGTAAGAGCATAGTCCTGGCTTTGATTGATTACTGACATGTTCACAGAATGGCATGAATTATGAAAGCAAAGTTACTGAATCAGGCGCGATACAATGATGCTTCCCAGCAAATTAAAACAGTTTATGATCACCAATATCTGCATGTAACTTCAGGACACCATCTTCACACATTGTCTAAATTACTGAGAAAGACAGAAACTTATTGTTAATAGTTAAAAGGGATCCCCCCATTTGTACAATTCCTTGTAGATATTGAAAAACAAAGATTGTGTTAAGAATGAGTTTGTTTTTGTTTCTCAGGATGTTGAACGACTTATTGCTCTGAACTATGCGGACAAGCTGGAGAGAGCTACAGTGAAGCTAGGTGCTAAGTTCATTGAATATCGGCCAGACACTGGATCATGGGTCTTCCTGGTAGGTTTATCAAAAAGTACATTCAGATTTATGGCTAATGAAAATGAGGAACTATTAGACTGATCAACTTACATGGCGTTAGGTCTGAAACACTTTTGGCACAGGCTCTTTGACATTGTAGATCTAACTTTAAAAGGGAAGGCACATGTTGAACTCTTAAAATTAATATCAATAACAACTTATTGGTAAAGAAGTACAGCAGCTTTAGATAGTATAAAGCGTTTTGATAAACATTTCGCTTTAAGGTAATGTGGTTATGTAAAAAGACGTCAGCTTTTACGCCCCAAAATTTGAAACTGAGAAACGTTACTGTCAGATACGTTTCTCAGATTTTGTATTCCTATTAGGGACTATTCTTCCAGCAAAAACATTATTGGCGATATCTCAAAAATGCAACCACCTTTTGAAGTGAAATTTTCTAAGGTTAGTTTTATTGTGTATATCTTCAATTATATAGGATTAAAACAATTGAACGGTTCCAAAAACCAAAGGTATACTTTGCCTAAGTGTGAATCCTTATTTTGATTCTTCATTTATTGTGTGATGCCCTTCAAAGTTTTCTCTGTTTTGGGGGTTTGTTCTGTAGTTCTTGTTCTTGTTGTTATCTTACGTTTTTTGTGTGTCTTTGTTTGATACTTTATTCATCCTTGTACATGTATACTCATAACTTGTTTTGCTTGGAATGAAGTAAAAATAACATTTACTTTTCAATCTGAGAAGTGATCCACTTGCAGTACTGTACACGTAAACATTAAAGAAAGGTGACCTCATTGCAAAACAATAGTATCTCCAAACATGCAGCAGTTTGAAAGTTTCAGCACACGTTGTGTCCAAGTTTTGTAGTAAATTGATGGAGTCTTGAATCATGGTTTGACTGTACTTTCTATAGGTCCAGCATTTCTCCAAGTATGGACTGTCGGATAGCGATGAAGATGATGATGCGCCCTCACAGGATCCAAAGAAACAAAAAACACAGAAGGTATGAACAAAGAACAACATTGCCAAAGCAGATGAAAGTTTGTTTTCAGCTTTCATTTAGTTACCTGTGAGTAAATCATGTGGTAAACACAGAGCACAATTAAGCCTGTTGATTGCTATGTTGAGTCCCGACTGCCGCTTTTCAACCACTGGGGACTTTTCATGACGACATTATGAAACACAATCAGTGTAGGCCTAGGCAACTAGTATCAAAGTCATGCATTTTAATTGCTATGTCAAGTATATTAATACCAGACAAGCACAGTTTATTTTAATAACTTTGTACACATCAAAGGCAAAATCTTTCCAAAATGCACACCTAGCATAAATGTCTGTTAATTGGTTACAAAAAGCTTAATTGACTCTACTTTGTTCTAAAACTGAAAACATTCCATTGATGATTGTTGCTGAATAATATAGATGATCTTTTTAAGTTTAAAATTTAAAGTTAAATTTTTTGTTTTTTCCCAACAGGAACCAGGACCAAAATCGGCAGGAGCTAAAAAAGTTGTAACCAAGCCAACGGCAAAACAGCATCCCAAAATGCCCCAGGATCAGAAAGTGTCTCCTAAAGGTAGCCAACCTACCAGAGAGCAGGAGGAAGAGCCAATGGGAGAGGACATTGATATGGAAATGCCTCGTGATTCTCCAATCAGAGGACTGGGTGGGTTCTCCCCAAAGCCCTACCTGAATGGACATGTAGAAGCAGCTGACCGTAACCAGCAGAGGTTATCTAGTGATCAAGAGGAACAGGAAGAGGTTATTGATCATGCAGCTTCTTCCCATCGTCTTGCCAATGTCTTAGGAATGAATTCTCATCGCTTGCAGGTCATGAAGGGATCATTCTTTGCTGATGATGAGCCAGTTGAATATGATTATGGTAGGATTCTTAAAACATTCTGATGATAACAAAAGCATACTATTCAAATAATTGAGAATCAACCAACAGGCTCTTCCCAGAGATCATTACACAGTTTATCCATAAGACTAATATACATCTGTCTCCACTTTGTAGAACCTATAAATCTACATTCATACTTGTAGTTTGTTATTTAATGTTAGGGAAACCGGGTATCCATTCACCCCAAAACGGATGTCAACAACCGGTTCCATTTTATTGGTTCCATTACCCAAAACTTTAGGTGAACATTTCAAAATTGGCATCAAAAACATTCCAGATGTATAATTTAAATTGTAAATTTTTTTAAAGTTCTATCATGTCTTGACCTTTAGGATGCTAAAATGAAGCAAGAGTTTGTCATGCTTGTGCACACAATTTGGCTCAAACGGAGCATCTTAAATTGTTGGCAAATAAACACAAATAAACTTACTGACTATCAGGCAGAGATTTTTGCTTTTGCAAATATTTCTTATAGTAGGCCTACATCTTGAATTAAACACCTTTTCTGAAAATGTATGACATAAAAAAGGATTTCACGATCTCTTGTTTATTTTTGACAAGTGAGTATTTTAGGCTGTACAGCCAGTGAATTTCATGTACATGTTCATAAATGTAATTGACATCGGTTAGCGAGTGGGCAACCGATCTCAGCAGCTGATTGGGCTGTACATGAACCATACTCTCAATGTTCTCATGCATATGCAATACATTTGGTAAGCTACATTGTGTAGTCCCCACAGTGTTGAGTACACATCTCTGATCATCAGTAGTCACACTATGTGCATTATCATGGATGCTTTATATTGGATAACTAGAATCAAATGGGCAGGATCCAATTAACTATGCACAAATATAGAACTTGATTTTTATTCAAAATCATTGTAGGTATAACAGCCTTTCATGCACAGAAGTTTACACTTTTTGTGTAAGTTTATAGCTATAAATAGGTCCGGGTTGTGTTTTATCAATATAAGTCAGTACTTCAAAATTACACTCCATGGGTAGAGAGTAAAACTCAAAATTGTATAATTGGAACATAACAGTAGTAATTGATTGTCCTGTTTTGAGCATATGACTAAGATTCAGGCACCATTGTTTGTTTACATTTGATTGTCAGAACAATCAACTTGTAAACATCATATTGTTCCCTTTCAACCCTTGACCGTTGTGATATAACGAGTCCCATAGCACGTACTGGAGAATCAAATCCATGTGGTAAATGGGTACCCGGATAAGAAATTATCTGTAAATGCACAGCCGTAGTTCATGTATGGTGTACTTTCAGTAATTTCAAAGAATGCTGGAGGGGATCATGGTAGCTTCCTGAGTATCTATGTAGAGTTGTGGTGACTCTGAAAGAACAGGTGGTGTGACAATTCAGCAACATTCTGTTATTCTCTGATCATCTTCACAAACCACCAATGTGTTTGAAACCTCAATTTGTATAACAACTTGACAACTTGTTTTGGTTCTTAATTGCAATCAATGTTAGAAATTGTTGCTAAATAAAATCAGATATCTTTAATATTTGCAATTATTTTTGTCCGAGTAGAAGAATTGTCAATGAACAAGTGCGCTCATCTAAATTGTAATAATGATTGATCACTTGATATGAAATGTGTTTTGTTTGTTTACATTTCTATACATGTAGCTTCACGCTTGGCTCCATCCCGGACTAGACCCTCATTCTTTGACTCTCCATCTAGAGGATCCCCTGTTCCTATAATGGAAGATTCTTATCAAGAAAGAGGTAGGTTATGCTATTGGCTAATACCCTGCATGCTAAACATGTACAACATGCAATAGGGATTTAAAAGTAGCTGTATCAACCCCAAGTATGTGTACATAACTATGTCGTCAAAATGTCGACCTTTCAGTCTTAAAGAATGATTCAGAGCAGTTTAATTTGAGGTAATTCATAACTCTATTAGAACATGTCAGCTGTCTGGTTATGAAAGGTTATGTAATAATAATAATAATAATAATAATAATAATAATAATAATAATAATAATAATAATAATAATAGTGGCCTCTTATATAGCACTCATATCCATTACTCAGTGACGCTCATGGCGCTCCAACATTCAGTAGTTCCCTGCAAAGTACGTGGAGCTACGTTTTGGAAGTTTGAGACCTATTTCTTTTACATAGCACCATGTAATGGTTTGCAATTTGCTGTGGGCCAATATGCAGCCAATCAAACCAGGAGCACAGGGGTACCCCTTCTCTCTAAGTGCACTGCACAACACACGGGACCAACGGCTTAACGTCACATCTGAAGGACGCAGCAATAATGGTTAAGTGTCTTGATTAAGGACATAAGTGTCAAGACCAGGACTTGAACCTACACTCTGCTGATTGGAAACACCAGAGCTTAAGTCCAGTGCTCTTAACCGCTCGGCCACAACACGCCACATGTAACCTGTGAGCAGTTTGTGTTTCATGAGGAAAGCCATTATATAATTTGTTTGATTTACTACAGGATTAAATAGAAGCATGGGAGGTGGAGTCTTGTCGAGTCTACCCATGGGTAGTCCAGCCAAATATCTGGCTGGTATGGGACCTTCAGCAGATGTCAGAGCTAGCCCCTTACCTAGGGCTATTAAGGAAGAACTGCTTGACTCTTCAGAGCATTATGTGTCCGGTAATTTGTTCTTCATTTATTTTTCTATTCAAGCTACTCACAAAATTGACTAAAGCTAATAAAAAAACATATTTCTGAAAAACCTTTAACAGTTGTTCCTGTGATTTATAGGCAGTCTACAGTGAATAACTTGAATTTAACATAAGGAGGGCTTCCAAAGTTTCAAAACAATTGAGACAGTAGCATAAAAATGAAAGCACGAAAATAAGGCTACAAAATAAAACAAACAAGTACCAAATTGCATTCAATATCTTGTAAAACTCACTCTGCCACCCAAGCTTACCCTAAATAGTATTTTATAAAAACAAAAGAAACATTTATTGGAATTTTGCCTTATTCTTCTTTTTAGGTCTATTTGCTGCTCCTAAACAATACCCTGCCTTCACTGGTGGAATGACCCAAGATAGACCCTCTAGGCTTGTAGGATCTCGCCCTCGTCAGACTATCCTGCCCCTCAAGCAGTCAGTGATTTGTGGTAAGGTTCCCTGCATAGCAGATGCCGGCTTGGTCATGAGTAGGTCCTTCAGAGTGGGTTGGGGACCCAACTGGACTCTGGTGCATTCTGGGAAGGCTGTTGGACAACGCATGAGTGTCCTAGGTAAAAGCTGTTGACAAGTTTGCTGTCTTGTTTTGTTATTATGTCATGTAGATAGAACAAGTACAAACAATTATTTGTAGTATTGTTATTATCATTGTTAATAATATACAGCTCTGTGATAGAGCACTAATGAAACAAAGGTTAGAACAATCAAACTAATTTATGAGATCAGTCGCTGTAAGCTTCCTGTCTCTTTTTCAGATATCAAGCAGGAACCAGTAGCATTTCCCCTCCTGACGGCCAAACAACCTACCAAGTCTTCCCTGGATGCAACACCCTTCACCATCACTGTAGAGAAGGTCAACCTAGCTCCTCATCTACTTGGTGCAGACAACAAGGTTCTGGTAAGTCATCAAATCTTTACATTTGTATGTAGTGCGTCCACAAATTCAAGATAATGTACAATATATCTTTAACTTCATAGTTTGACAAGTGGGACAGATTTGAGTGAGACATGAAGTGTTCTAATATCTTTGTTCAACCATTGTTAAGCCAGTGTGCAAGATGATATCAAATGCATTCACACAGTACTCAAATAGACATAGTTGTAGGCATAGTTGATTGAGTTGAATGGTTTCAATAGATTAATCAACTCACTGGAAAATGTTACTAACATTGTAGCAACAGATTGTTTGAATTTAATGGATCTTCACTACCAAACCAACCATACTTAGTGTGGAGTCAAGTTTTCTTCATTTCCAGAGGCCAGAAATTTGAGTATTAAGTTGCCATGCTGAAGGGTTAATATCGTCTTGAATCTTCGCATCCAATTAAGCCGGCCAGTGTGTATTATAATACATTGCATTCTGGTGGTGTAGTGGTGCGTACAGTAAACCAAACTAGTGTAGTTTATCTCTGTGTCTGTAACTCATGACATTGAATCTCTACACTGGTCTTACAGTTACTTGGGACAATCAAAAACTGATTCATGTACCTGTGAATTGTTACTAGTACTGACATATTGAATGACTTATTTGACTTATAGGATCTCCATGCGCAGTCCCTAGAAGTGCAGCTTCATCACAGCATCTGTTCTACTACCCTGACATGCCCTGTTTTTGTCCCTAAGCCAGGGGTAGACTGTTTACATGACTTTGCTAAGGCAGCCATGAAGGATTGCCAGGATAGACTAACAGCTGATCATGCTACCTTAGAACATAGCCAGCTTGTTTGGAAACTCATGGTGGCACTTTGGGGACGCTTACCTGACGAGGATGAACAAGGTAATCAACATTATAAGTCCAAGTGTCAAAGGTTAAGAGATTAAAATAAATGCCATCAAGTTGTTGAAGTTGAAAGGTTAAGAGGTCAAAACAAATGTCATCAATATATGGAATTCCTCTAGAGATAATAAAGAGTTAAAGGTAAAAAACATCCAAGGTGTCCTTCTTCCTGATGATATGAACCTATACTTTAAGGGTCTGTATACCTTTGGTAATCACTCTTCAAATTAATGGCAATAAAAACTCATCGGTTATAAGCCTTTTGATTGTAAAAAACCTTTGGAGAAATGTTTCACTTCAAAGTAACGTGGTTATGTAAAAATATATCAGTTTTTATGCCTCAAAATTTTAATCTGAAAAACTTTATTGTCGGAAAGGTGTGTCGGATTGTGTGTTCCTATTAAGGATTGTTCTTCCTGCGTGGACATATATTTGCTCCGGATTTACGGCGATATCTCAAAAATGTGACCACCTTTTGAAAAGAAATTTTCACAGATTAGTTTTATTGTATGTAATATTTACATTTATAAAGGATTTAACAATGGAGGAATGTGTGGCTAATTATTTAAATATTGGACTTGCCTTGAAAGTTGGCATGTATCTTTTATATCTATATTTGTCTTTGCGGAGTATAAACTAAACTAAACTAAACTGAGTATATACTGCCTTATACATTAAAAGTTTTTATGAAAGTAGCTGAGTATATTTGATTTTTGCAACTGGTTTATTTCAGAGCTTGACCCATCTGGTTACCCACTCCACAAGGCCCGAAGGGAAGCATTTTCACAATGGCTAGAATCTGGCTCATGGAAGAGAATCAACAGAGAGGTACAGGACTCTAAGTTCAAGGTAAGAGGAAAGACACCAATGCTTGGTATCAACATCTTGATCATTAGCATTACTCTACATCACACAGATTAAACATTAATTCAGTCATGTGTATTTAGTTTTTACTGAACACATCAGTATCAATTTATACACAGAAATTTGCCAATTTTTCAAACTTGTTATTATTCATTTCTACTGTAGGACATGGGACACATTGAAGCAGTGTTCTCATTACTGACTGGGCATCAAATCAGCGAGGCATGTGCAGCAGCCCAAAGGTCAGGTGACCACAGGCTTGCTCTACTATTGGCTCAGGCAGGAAGTACCCAAGAAATCAAACAGTTAATCACAAAGCAGCTGAGTGATTGGCATGAAATGGGCGTAAGTTGATTAGTTTGAGATGTCTTATCCTGGGTACTCATGGGATTATCAAGAAGATAAATCAAGCTATTTAGGAAGCTGTACAAATTTTACGGCTGAATAGTATTAACGTTGAGCACTGTATACATCCTTCTTACTCGTACTTGAATAGTGTTAACTCTTGTTTTATTCACAATGGAAAGGAGTACAGTAGAACGCCTCTATAGCAAACGTCACAATAACAAACAATTGGCTATACTAAACACAACCTCTGGCTCCTGATGGATTTACTTACTTGGGAGGTGCCTTTTGAATGGACCCAAGCTTGGGTACACACATTTGAAAGTGTCCAATTTGCGTCTGTGGGAGAACACAGAACAACAGTCGGAAAAGGGATTTGTGCTCGTACTTGTAATGCAACAGAAATTGTTTTCATATTGGTTTGCAAATAAACTAGTGTATGCCTACTTGTTTGCCCAAAGCATTGAACAAATGCCTATGCTATCTGTAGTCTCTCCTTGGTTGGTATGTGTTTTAATCAGTGTCTAAACAACAAATTCAGGTAATGATATTATTATGTTCATCCTACTTCACTCATGTATACTGTTGGATGTGATGGGCTATGCAAACCAACATGTCATCCAAGTCTCTTTACCTACCTCTCAGCACTTACCTTGGGGTGCTGCCACTACTCAGTGCTACCTGTTTGTAGTAACATTGGATTGTTTGAACTTGTAGGTTGATAAGTTCATAGCTCCTGAATATCTGCAAGTCTATGCTCTACTGGCTGGTCAGCTTGTGTGGCAATCATCATATGATAGCATCAATACTTGTAAGAACTTGGACTGGAAGAGAGCCCTCGCTGTTCATCTCTGGTTAGTATTGGTTGAGTAATATCCATTATTTGTTGAATTAGAGATCAACATCAGTCTGTTTACTATAATTTTGTTACTGCAGTTTCGCATCCAATTAAGCCGGCCAGTGTGTATTATAACACATTGCATTCTGGTGGTGTAGTGGTGCGTACAGTAAACCAAACTAGTGTAGTTTATCTCTGTGTCTGTAACTCATGACATTGAATCTCTATACTGGTCTCACAGATTGTTTTGATTTGTTTCCTTCTCCAGACAGTTACTTGCTTGGAAAAAGGTTGTGTGCATGAGGGATTAGAGTCAAGTCCTCAGCAGTCTTGTCAGTTATGTTGTAATTTTATTAACACTTGGAAGTGAGGGAATTATCTCATAACTGCATGGAAAGCATTATATTGTTTTGTTTAATCCACACGCAGGCATGCTTGTAAACCACTAGCATCCATTGAAGACGCTCTTGCAGAGTTTGACAAAGGATTCCATGGAGAATCAAGTCTGGGTCGATACTGTCCAGTGCCACGTCCCCCATATATGGAGAACAATCCTGAGGTATACCCAGAGGAAGGAGACATGGGATATGAAGAGCAGGAGATAGATGGCTTCATGGTCTGGGATATGTGTTATCATCTGGTTAAACTGTACACTGATCACACTCATAGATTGGAGAGAGTACTGGCACCAACTACACATACAGCATACCAGCTGGATTACAGGCTCAGGTTGGTCAGCTGAATCTTAAGGGCTAAATGTTGAGAAACAGTCCATTAGAATCTCTATTAGTTATTAAAGTCTGTTTTCTCTGGTTACGTTTATTTCTTTGCAACTTGAAGCTCACATTGATATCTATCCCCTTATTGATTTCTTGATGTTATTAGTCCCTTTCTCCATTTTATTGTTGCCTTGTTATGGGTGATCATTACATAAACACGCTGCTTTCAGATTGGCCGTCATCATTGTGGATTCAAAATGTTGTTCTTCAAAATGGCAGATCATGTCAGTTCACTAAGGAAAAAGGAAAACCACACAATTTAGAGACATATTTGTGTGGATCATTATATTTTACCTTTGAAACATCTTTCCAAAGTGCACCATCTGAAGGCAGCGTGTCCCTTTAAATACAAATATATTTATGGACTCCCACCCTTCTTTTTGTAACTTACTATTTTCATACCATAACTGCAGGTTGTTTTCACTTGCGAAGCCTTTGTGATGTTAATCCTCTATCCATAGATAGTTGCAGATATTCTGCATATTTACATTAAGATAAGAGTTAACAAGAGATTGATCTTTGTTTCTTTAGCTGGCATGTTTTACAGGCTTTACAAGCCTTGGGCTACTCCCACATCTCAGAGCAGGATCTCAATCATCTTCATGTTAGCTTTGCCTCACAGCTTGAAGGGCTTGGACTATGGCACTGGGCTGTGTTTGTTCTGTTGCATATTCAAGATGATTGCCGGTGAGATTCCTTTGGGGTTTCTATAAGGGCTGTAATTTAGAAATAACTATGGAAATATTTTGTTATTTTTTTGTAAATATTTGTTTTCAAAAAGTAGTATTTATTTATTATTTTGTTTTTATTTATTGTAATTTTGTATATTCTGTAAAAACCCCATCTTGATCACTTGCAAATGTTGTAACCCTGTAAGCAATGTTTACAATTTAAATTTGTTTTCTTCAAAATTTAGCTTGATCAGAAAATGAAACAATGTCTTCGCATCCAATTAAGCCGGCCAGTGTGTATTATAATACATTGCATTCTGGTGGTGTAGTGGTGCGTACAGTAAACCAAACTAGTGTAGTTTATCTCTGTGTCTGTAACTCATGACATTGAATCTCTACACTGGTCTCACAGATGTCTCTTTTCTATTATTCTTCAATTGATACTTCATGGATTATGACAGCCATGATTTTATTCATTTGTGAAAACACAAGTGAGTTAAAAGTTCTCCATTTACATCTTGCAGGCGTGAGTTTGTGGTGAAGGAGCTCTTAATGCGACAATGTACATTGACAAGAAGTGAAGAGAATTCTGCCAAGGAAAGGTTCCTTTTCAAACAACTCCATGTGCCAGTAAAGTGGATCAATGAAGCTAAGGTAATATATAATTAATGTTGAGTTTTATTTCAAGTATATTGAAAGGTATTTTACTCTTACTCAATGTGCTAGAGGCGGATATTTGAGCTAATTGGCTTCATGTTGTGTTATTCAGGCATTAAAGGCTCTTTATGAAAAGCGTCCCCATCACCAGGCCTGGCATCTATTGGAGGCTGGTCATTGGAATGATGGGCACTCTGTCATTATTAAACATCTTGCTGCTGATGCTATCATTAATGGTAAGTAAATCTTCTATCAGCTCCAAGTTAATCTATTATTGGAATGATGGTCAATCTATTTTCATTCAACATATTGCTTCTGTTTCTGACATCAAAGAATAATAACAAACCTACTCCGAACAAAGTGCCAACATTTTGCATCGCACTCAATTCTGTATTGAAAGTGTTTTTGTGTCAGAGTTATATTTGTTTATCTTTTTTGGATTCCAGAGAACTATGATTACTTGTTGGGTCTCCTTAAGAATTTGGTGCCTACGGACCGTGCCATTATGATTCAAGATTGGACAACTAACGGTCAGGTCTTCTTAGATTTCATCAACATTGTAAAGGTAAGATAATTAAGTCATGCAGCTAAATATACCAACAACCTCAGTGTTCTTTTCCATAATGAAATAAAATACTGGCAAAAGTCAAATTTGACCACTATTTCTTCTTCAAAAACTTGCCCAAATGTTTCCAGTTTATACATTAATATTGTAGATTTGAGATGACTATTGTTTGGGAAAGATCAAAGCTCAGTTCCATGGAGTTACCAAGCAGTCTAATGTAGAAGAGTACCTTGATTATCAACCTTTAATGTTGAATGAACACGTCATACAACCAGCCTGTGGAATTAGGGGTAATCCTTCTGTGATTTAAGGCAACACTGCTCATTCATGATTATCTTTTTTGCAGATTGAAATAAGAGCTGAAACATTGGCATCAATTTCTTTGCACATTTAAGTCTTTCAGACATTGTACTAATATGACAAATACTCTGTTTAACTGATTTTTTCAAATAATGACAATCTTGACAGATACAATTGGCACAGAAATTACTTTCACTTCAGACATAGGTTGATATGGAGATTATTTTCTGCTCATTTTGCTAAGCAGTTAAATTTGTTTTCTTGAATCTATAAGTATAAGACTGTTGTTGTGATTAGTATCAATGGTTTAAACACCTGTGGTGTTTAAGTGAAATGTCTGAATTATTTTTCAATTAATCTTTACAGAGATTAGAACATCTTCAGCGCACCAACCCAACAGTGTATGAATTAGAGAAGCTATACCCTGATGTGGCTTCGTTATGTAGTCGGGTTGGAAGTGTAACTTGCTGTACAGCCAAAGACAGGCTCTGTCAGTCTGAGATGGCCAAGAGGACCGCTAACGTCATGAAAGCAGTACTTGCTCTACAGGTATTAAGCTTTTGTTGATGAGCACAAGCGTCTTTGGGTTGCCAACAATAGGTTTCATGTTAGTCATTCTAGGTGGGACATCCCATGGTTGGCGTGCCTGCATGTAGGGGTGTGTTTGTGTATCAGAACACAAGCTATATTGCATATTGTTACAAACACTTCTATAAGGTATGCTCCTGCTTCTAAAATGAAATGAAAGCACTTGATTTATAAATACAGCTGAGAACAGAACATGTTGTTTGACTTCTGTATGACCTTGTGCTTATGATGGACACAATCATCAACTGCTTTACATTGCCATTTGATCAACAATTTAGACCAGTTGTTAACAACTATAGCCTTCACATGTACATAATAAATGTGTATGCACAAACCCAATTATGCTGACATACAATATTTGTACAACATTTTGTTTTGACTTGACATTAGTTTCTATTAAAGGAATATTTTGACATCAGTCAAAAAATACTTCTCCGAACTTGACATGTTTGTATTTATGGTTTTTTATATCTGTTTCAGCAACAATCACTGTACCCTGGAAAGCATGTTAGAATACCATCCCGTCTGCTGGCTCCACATGTTGGTAAACTTCCCATGCCTGAAGACTATGGCCTGCAAGAACTCCGAGAACTCACGCGCAGCTATATGGTTGAACTCACCACAGCATGAATCAAAACAAAACTTAGCTTGAATCAGGAAGTTAACGAGGACTCACCCAGGCTTGAATTAGGAATTCACCATCACCAGACTTGAATCAGGAACTCCCCACAGCATGAATCAAAACAAAACTTAGCTTGAATCAGGAAGTTAACGAGGACTCACCCAGGCTTGAATTAGGAATTCACCATCACCAGACTTGAATCAGGAACTTACCACAGCTCACAAGACATGAATCAAGAACCCATAAATGACTCACCCAGGCATGAATCAGGAACTCACCCATACTTGATTCAGGAACTCACCGCAGCTTACCCAGGCTGGAATGACCAATTTATCCCAGACTCATCCAGGATGGATAGGAACTCCCTAGTGATTTACATTGGTTTACATCAGGATATCACCAAAGACCCATCAGTTTGGTAATCTCACAGAGTAACTATAAGAAACTACACAATTACAGACACCATTTCTTGGAATGTGAATTTATGACTGTCTGACCCTTTACAAGAACAAATCCAGTCTGCTCAAGACTCACAAAACTTGCAGTCTACTGGGAACTCATCATACTCAGCATTCAAATTAAACACAACTGAAAACATCAATCAAAACAACATTGAAGAATTTGCTACAACTTATAGACAATGTGACCTTTGAGGTCACATGTTTACAAAAGAGCCACAGAGCCTGGACTTCCTGTACACAGATCAATGGAAGAAAACAACAAATCTTATGTTTTTTGGAAATTGCATTGTCTGATTTTTCTCAACTTTTGATATGAAGAAAGGGGAGACATCTTAAAAACTGTACAGCTGTTGCTTT
>JAUELU010000091.1:2469014-2482305 GCA_032357145.1 Evasterias troschelii
TTAATACACAACACTCTGTGTAGAGAAAAGGCCTGAATTTGTGTTGAAATTAGGCCATGTCCCTTTTTAGAGCACGCAAGTACACTGTAAATATAAAGTTCAAGATGTATTCCAGATTAACAGCTGTGTAAATCTACTTCAAATGTTTCTCTGAATGTTTAAAGTAATTACAATGCTTTTGCTCTTTAGAAAACAGAGCACATTTGACAAGTCTTTTTCTCAATGATCTTATGCAAGATTTAGGGTTATGTTATTTTGCCTTCCTTCTTATTTGTAATGTTCATTTTAAACATTTTATTTAACAATTATTTTTTACAATTTTATGACAGAGATATGCAGACGCTGATGCATCTACTTAAAGGGAATATAGGAACAGGTTTACTTGGTCTTCCATATGCCGTTAGTAATGCAGGGTTATTGGTAAGTACTTGGGTTCCTCTATTACTCTTAACTAGAACTGCCCTGCATTGACTTACTTATTAATGAAATTCACTCCCAGTTTGCCTTTTGGTGGAAAAACAAAAGCCCTTTTCTCATCGGACAAATGTCCCGGGAAATTCCAAGCCCAGGGAACTTTGGTTGACCATTTGACACTTTATTGCAAACCTTGACTATTTCTCGGGAAAAACATGTAACTACTCAGCTTGGAGTTATGGTTTACTTAAATCTTCCTCCAGGCTTGAGATAAACACAGTGTTAACTTTGTTAACTTTTACCAGCAGAACAACATCAAGTATGAAACAGTGATGAACATGCAGAGGGGTTACATTCCCCAGGGATTTGCTGGGAATTGGTCAAGTAATGTGAACAAGACTTTAGTGACATAGAATGTGCATCCAGTACAGAAGATTAGCTTTTCCTTCTATGATGACATTGTTCTTGTAATTGTAGAGAGTTATGAAGTAGGCCTAACATCTTTACTGCTGTCTCTTGTTTGTCCCCAGCTTGGATCCTTAGGTTTAGTCTTCATGGGAGTTGTTGCTCTAACATGCATGAACATTATGGTCCAGGTTTGCCATGATCTATGTGAAAGGTAAAGTACTTATTATAAACCTGGGGTGGTTAGGGTTAAGCATATGGCATGGTTAGTTTCTTTGTTTGGCTTTTTTAATGAGGTATGCCTAAATCAAATTGAATGTATTGGAAAAGTTGTTTATCTACATCAAACCCTAGTAAATTGAAAATAATTGAAATCAAGTCAAATAAGTAAAATAATGTTCAGTCAAAACTATTAGCTAGTTCAACAGTAGATTTTTATGAAAAAATGATTAAAATATTTGTGGAAATTGCTGTTAAATTTCACGTCAGTGTCCAGACATGAGTTATAAACTGAACATATAATATTTAAATGTTAATCAAGTATTCTTAATTGTGAGGCTGTTTCCCCTTACTATAGAACTGCTGCAATGGTGAATCTTTATTTAATTGCTGTACCAGATTTGAGTTAATTGTAGTTTATTGGTAATTTTCTGTCTTAGAACAAACAAAGTAACTTTAGATTATGGAGAGGTTGCAGAACAGTCCCTCAAACATGGTCCTATTGCTTGGTTACGAGAAAGATGCAAAATTGGAAAGTAAGTATCAATCATTGTCTTATTCCCTGTACCTGGTAATTGTAAAAGCACTGATGCATAAATTGGACCAGACTATTTCATTGACAGATTTGTGCAGAAGAAAATGGCAGCATTACAGTTAAGCAGGTCTTGATCGTAAGGAAAAAATGCTGGCCATTTTGGCCTTGGCTTCATCAAAATTCCTAGAGGCATAGAGGACCATATTCGTTTGAGAATTTTCAATTTACATCTAATTACATTTGGCTAAATTTTCCCAGATAATTTTGAGACATTATTTTCCCTGATCAGTTTGAGACATCATTCCCCCCCCCCCCCCGAGTCTTTACCGTTTTGCCACTTTTTGGCAAAACTATGTTGTTTATTAAATACATGTACATGCAACCCAAGGAAGGCTTAAATTACTCTACATTGATGAATGGTCACAACTTTGTAGCTTTTTTGCAGTTGCTTTCCTAGGGTATTGTTGATAACATCCTCTAGACTCCATAGATGCTTGTTACTAAACATTTCCTTTGCATTTAGGAGGAAATCAAGATGGTTTCACTTTCCTTTTAGTAGTTTCAATTCTGTTGAATATGTTTTCATTTGTAATAAATTAGTTCACAATGCTCTTGTAAAATGCACACAAAATCAAGGCATATAAAATCAATTGAAGATTTCAAAGACTTAAAAGTTCTTAAGAATAAAAATCTACATACTTTGAAAGCATCACATTTCCATGATCATACAAAGTTTTGATATTCAATAGCATTCCTTTTTTCCAGTGTGTGACAGTGAACAGGACCAAAGCATTGTAAATGCTCCAATTGTGTAATATTAACATTTTCTCAGTAGCTTGCTGGAAGAACATTACTGGTTGGGGAGGGGAATAGTTTATCCTTACACTTGTGCAGAACTAGGAAACACTGGAAGGTAACAGTTTGCAAAACTGATACAGTCAACATGTGTACACACTTGTCAGAGTACAGGCACTGTGTCTGAGGCAAAGCGTTTAGTCTATGTTTTCAGGATTTATAGAGTGGTCCTTTTTGGAACACTCATTCAATCACATTTGCTACTTAAGTCTACCCAAGTTGCATTGTGGGCCAGGTTATGTTCATTACACGGACCAGTTTGTACATCAAACAAAATGTGATCGATCTAGCATTTTGTGCATTGTGCGAAAAACAAATATCACATAGATAGCTCAAGACACAAAACAATTCAGGCGATGTACACATTACTTGACATACATTATACATGAAAGAGGTCATTCTCCAAAATGTGCATTTTTTTAAAGGGGCATCATTGCCGACATGGCAGGACCTCACAGCCAGTAGCTGTAGTTCAGATTAAGGCCTGAATACATATCAGTGCTTTGTTTACATGAGGTGAACGTCTCCAGCAACTTTCAAATTTTAAATCCCGAGGAAATTTAGAATGAATAACTCTTCTTTCTTCCCAAACAATTTACTAATTGATAAAAATATAAATATACACTGTATCTGTATTTTTGATAATGGTACATCAGAAGAATTGTCTGAGAATCATGATGAATGTGTCTTAATATAGGAGCCAAACTGCCTCAGAGCACAAGTGGCCCACAAGGTTGCTTAGTACCAAGTCACATGACATTGATTTATTTTATTTGTTGCTTTCAATACTTTTTATAGCTGCTCTATGAAATTGAAAGTTGGCCCAGATCATAATTTATAAATATTTCTCACTGTTTTAACATATTTAATAACGATTAATATTGTTGTTGTTTTTCAGCTATATTGTGAATGGCTTTTTAATCTTCACTCAGCTGGGTTTCTGCTGTGTTTATTTCCTGTTCATGGCAGACAACATCAGACAGGTAAAATAAAAGAACTCTCTATGTTTACAGTGTAGGTTGGTGTGTCTTTTAAACAAAAATGTCCTGGACCATAAAATAGTTCCCACTTTCTTGAAAGGAGCTGCTGCCTTTTGATTCTCAGAGCTGAGATTCTTTATTTTTCGAAACATTTTGTTTTATTTTTCAATAATTTTTACTGAAACTGAATGGAAACTTTACATGGATAGTCAGCTTTTACATTTGACACCGCAGTTGTCTTGTAAAAAGTATGAACATCCAGTTTCTACTTCTCTTTGTGGCGCTGTTTAGCAAGGTTGTTTGACAAAATATCTTTACAAATGATGCAAAGTAATTAAATGATAGTGCAAATTTGTAACAACACTGTGTCTAGGGTCCCTGGGAGTCAGTTTTTTTAATTCTTTGATGATTGGAACTTTGCTGCATTATGTTTGTTCTATTTTACCTCCAAGTACAAGTGTCTGTCAGTATAAAGTACATTTATGTTGTTTTTGTCTGACGATTTGCAAAGTTCCATTTCACTGAAAGGTAGAAATATTGTTTATACACTTGTACTTATCGTTGTTTACAATTGTAAGTTAAGTTTAGGTTCTATTTAAAGACTGGTGTCAAAGTTTGAAAAGGTCGGTACTTAAGCCTATCTCAATCAAAATGAGAAGTTATTTTTCACCATCTCCAAAAGTCGTCTGCTTTATCTGGCATATTTGGTGCATTGTTATTCCTTCTATTTGCATTCATTTTATGACCAGCTGAACTGATTTAAATCCCCAACAATATTTTAAATGAAGTTAAGTTCAATGCTCATATCCATTTACAGACACCAAGTACGTTGATTTTGGTTTTTTCAAATCTGCACAAAATACATGAAACCTCATACATGTCAGCTCAATCTTACAGTTAGTTGCTCTTCAAAAAATTGCCACAATGTAAATGTAAGCAGGACTTGAACCTGTGACCTCCAAATTAACATATCTGCACTCGTTAGTCCTACTGAGCCATCTATCCCTATGTTGGTGGTCTGTTTATTTTGTCATTATCTTTGTTCAGAAGCCATTCAACCTGTAACTGCCATGTAGCCAGGGATCAAATCTTAGTTTACGATACAACCTGGGAAGTAGCAGCCAGGGGATCAGCTTAAGGGGATGCAACTTTTTAATTTCAAACGTCAACTAATAAACCTCATGAGAAACTGACTGGGTAATTTTGGGTTGAAATAAGAACAATTTACTAGAGCGCCACATTCCCTTAACCCTTTCCTTACCATAGGCGACTTAAGTCAACTGCACTAATACCCCTACCATTGACGACTTTAGTCAACCAAGCTTACACACAAAAGAGCTCTCAAGCCTGAGCACAAAGGTCATTTGTAATAAAGCTGCAGTTTTGTCCATGTTCACCCTCCTCACCCAAGCTTACCATCATTGGAAAGGGAAAGGTAGGATATATGTAATAATGGTGAAATGAAATAAGGTTGCTATTTTGCAATCTCTTCAAACTGGAGTTTAAAGATCCAAAATGCCAAACACCTACGGAGCGCTATATGGTTGTGTACAAAAAAGTGTTTGAGATTACAGAGCACCCGGAGAAAAAGTAAGACAAAGAACTTTTACCTTTATTGACCGGTCTCAATGATTTTTTGGTTATATGAAAGGGAATTCAATAAGTGAGAACTTTTTTATTACTTATTTTGCTGTAAAACACTGTCTTCAAGGAGATAATGGAGTTTGTAAAAATACCAAATGAAATATTTGCAGATATTAATCTAGCATTTTGTTATTCTCTTTGATTCTAGATTTACTGCCATTATTATGGAGCGATTGTTCCATCAATGCAACTCTTTCTCTTGATGTTACTGCCTTTGGTTCTCATCTACTGCTACATCAGGAATCTAGATGATTTAGCTCCCTTCTCTGCCCTTGCTAATGTTCTCACTATTGTAGGAATACTCGTTATTTATGAGGTGAGCATCAGGGATTTGTTTCTAAAGCAAACCTTTTAAAAACCTGGCAAATAATGAATTTATTCTTAAATAAGAACCTGACTGGACAATTTAATGAACCATATTTTGAAACCTTACTTAATTCAGTGATATTTTCATTGGTAGGTTTTTCAAAATGAGATAAAAAAATAGTGTACAAAAGCCATTGGAATACACACATGTTAAATTATTAAGTTTTACTCTTATTGATTTAAGAATTTTAAGTTCAAACATCGTCATCAATGTACATGTAATTGGATCATAATGAAACATGGAATTTTGCATTTTTTTACCATGTTGAATTGAAATTGTATTTATTTCTACAGTACCTTGTGAGTCATATTCCAGCGGACATTAATCCAGACACACGACCGTTGGTTGGTGATGTTAATGGTTTCTTCATTTTCTTTGGCACTGCCATATATTCCTACGAAGGAATAGGAGTTGTAAGTAAAACTAACAATCAATATTGAGGAAAATTGCACAAAGCTGAGTCTAAATTGGTAAAGCTGTGTTTTGTCTGAAAACTTGCCTCAGTGCCAGGCAATATCTCTTACATTACTTGTAAGTCCATGATACAATTTTACATCATAATGTGCAATACTGTTGTCACATATCAATTTACTGGTTCAACTACTGTACTCAACTAAATCTAGAGCTGCAGTTTGTCTTTTTTGGTTTATTTCAATTCTGTCAATAAAACAACACTGAGGCACTCATCCAGTTAATATCTTACACTTGCTACTTCACTGAAGAATTCCTAACAACCAGTATTGGCTAACATAAATACACATGGGCAATTGCAACTAGAACTGCTTCAAATGAAGTGAACATTAGTTATGCTACTGAATTCAAACAAAATACAGGAATAACCACAGACTGTTAAATGAAGCAAAATCAATTACCTGGAAGTAGCACAATCCAACAGCCTTTGTTGCATTTTCATGTGTTGAACATTGTTTGGTTTAATTTAAAAAAAAAAAAAAATTCTATTTGACTGAAAACATTTGATTTAATCCTAGGTGCTACCTTTAGAGAACAAGATGAAGAACCCCCAGAACTTCACCCGTGTGCTTCTTGGTGGGATGTTGATAGTTGTCATACTCTATATCTCTATGGGTACTCTGGGCTACCTTTGCTTTGGAGCTGACGTCGCTGATACGATCACATTAAATATTCCAATTACAGGGTGAGTTAATACAGTCCACATGTTGTGATATTCTTTAGCATGGATCAGTGAATTAGCTCTCATTGAAACTTGTGTTATTTTTGTTTTGTCCTAGCATCTATTTGGCAGTGAGAATCATGCTTGTGGCTGCTATCTTTGTCTCCTATGGTATCCAGTTTTATGTTCCCATGACGATATTGTGGCCATTTATTATGGAGAGGACTTCAGAACGATATCACTTCATTGGAGAGATGGTCTTCAGAACATTACTGGTTGTATTAACAAGTGAGTTTCTAGAATATTAGAGTGCCAAATAAAGAAAATTTACAAGTTGAACAATTGGGGGTCTTGGTCTGCATAATTTTGATTCATTGTTTGAGGCCGGAGTCTGCATGGTCTCATTCAGTGTTTCTTATATTGTTAATATTCATTGATGGTATGGAATGGTGATAAAGGTGCCAAGGTAAATCAACACTGCTCTAATGTTGCTTCTCTCACCTTCCCAAAGGTTGAGAATATGGAAGGGTTTGGGTTCAAATCCCAACAGCAGCCTCTGAGAGCTCACAGTGTGCAGTGTTCTATTATTTGCATCTGTGTAGGCTAAAATTAAAACTTGTTATATATTAGGCATACTAACTGACCCTTGAAACATGTGAATCTTTTTTCTCCATCAGTGGTCCTGGCTATGGTTGTCCCTCATCTAGCCCTCTTCATTGCATTTATTGGTGCCTTCAGCTCCTCTGCCCTGGCTATTATTTTCCCTCCGCTCCTTCAAGAGTTTGCCTACTATGACAAGGGTTACTCTCATTACAGCAAGATCTTGCGGATGCTAAGAAACATCTTCTTCATTATCTTTGGCTTTGTTGGGTTTATATTCGGTACATATGTAGCTTTCAAAGCCATTGTTGAGAGCATGGGATCACCTCCTGTAGATAACTGCCACGAATAAAACTAAACATTACTGACAACTAAACTAACGGATGTAAATTGCTTACAATAAGATGGACATCTGTGTAAGGTTGAAAATGTTAGAGGAGGATAAAGTTTCTGTTTATGTCTGATTTTATTTTGACGGACAGTATTTTATGTCAAGCCTTAATCAGCTTGAATATGGAGCTTTGTTAACATCCACTAAAAGCACAATATGCTTAGTAACATTGTAAGCAAATCAACGCTAGCAAGAACAAATGGAACATAGTATAATAAACCTTGCAGAGAATTACTTGACAATTGAAACAAGCTGGAAATACTTCAAGTGGTTTTGCAGACCCTGAAGTCAACAAATGTACACTTTGCAGCAGGGCTCAAATTGGAGGCATCTGTAATGTGTACAGTTTGCTGAGTGCTCAGAATATGCAATGATTGATAATTTTACAGAAGTATCAACCAGATTTTGTTCCATTTGACACATGCTGACCTCACCAGGAAAGTGCTCTTAGACTGGAAACTTCACTCTCAACAAATGTTTAGTTTAAATGAGTTAAATGCATAAATATATTAACAATATAATAACAATGGCCTGGTAGCCATGCTTCAATGGTTAGATTACATGCAGAGTATCAAAATCCTTGTACTCAGGAGTAGTTAATGTGAAGTATTGAACCATAAAGTCATAACATTTAAGTAATTGTTTGCCTTCCAATGTTCCATTGTTGTATTTCAAGATGTTCCAGGCATTTCACTGCCAGAGAAATTGATTTTTATCTAGATTCAACTTCTTGAAAGGTAACGGTTTTGAGCATTGTCAGATTGTGTGACTGTTCACTTGCTAATTCAAATTAACTTTCTTTTCAGCTGAAAAATTGTCCATGAGTAAAAATAGAGAGGATGAAAAACATCCTGGATTCTCTGAAAAAAAAACTGCCTCCGCAATAATAATAATAATAATAGTTATAATTATTTACAATGTATTAGAATTGTACAAAAAACAAGAAAATCATCATGTTTTAACAACTTTTAATAGATTTTTTTATTGAAATTACGTTTTACATGCAAGACTCTTGTATCTTACTTTAATTTACAAAAGGTCTTGAGTATGCATAGTATCTTCAATCTTACTTTATTTTATAACAGGACAACTGTTTGAATGTCATAATATTTGTAGCATGAATACCAATCTTAAGGCAAGTCTCAGCTGTTTTAAATGTATCAAGAAGTTTCCCATTCAGTTATCATTTTTTTAATAACAAGGGACCCACTATGTTTTATGAAAAATGCAATCATTTATTTGAAATTGTAAATAGTTGATAAATTTTTACTCGTTGGGGATAAATTTTATAAAATAGATACATATCTTTAGATACTGAATTCTACTGATACAAAGACAAATCAGTGGAGAAGTAATTTAGGATATGGGTTGTTTTAAACTTGACACTTGATTTTAAAAAGGTTTTAAAGTGATGTTCTTAATGCAGTAAACTGCTCAATGGTAATAAAATAGACGGTTAGAATCAATGGCTATTTGAAATGAATGTACATAAAGTATGTTAAAAATGGCTCAAATTCTGGCCGTTAATAATGCTCAGCATGGTTAAGTGATTAACCTAACTTGTTAGCGCTATGAGGTTACTTAAGGTAAAGCGTGGGGTTGTCAACTTGTTGACAGCAGCAGTGGCAGGTCAGTACATCATTTATAATTCTCTGTAATAACATTGTGTATGAGCCTGTTGAATCTGAGGACCAGTGATTCAATCATTCGCTCTGATCCTCTTCATTTGATATGAATGGTAGGCACCATGGACAAACAGCAGAGCTATAATGACATACATTTCCTGCCAATCTTCATTGTTACAGAATTAAGCATGTTTTATTGTGTTGGTGTAGAGTTGGATGAACAGGATTATGTCAAAAGGTGACCATTACTGTAGATGTCACCAACTGCACATCTATTTTGTGTTTACTGTATCTTCTAACATCAAGTTCTTCAAATGACGAATTTGAGATTTCTACACACAGCTGAAACCAATGATGTTTCCAGTTGGACAAAACTGTAATGGAAATTCATCTTTGTAAAATGAGGCCAATTATTTAAAACTGTAATGTTAATGACACTGCGCGCAACTGAAGATAATCTTTATTTTTATATAGAACTTGTACATAAAAGATAATCTGTGTGTTATAATAATGTATTTTGAAGTAGTTCAGAACATGACTTGCTTATACTGCATTGTAACAATCTAGTTTCAAATATCCAATAAGTATTCGGAGTATGACATTGTGTCAAGTGGGTACAAATTAAAAGTCAGATGTTATCACTTATAATCTGTTCTTCTTTTGAAAAAATAATAAGTGAATAATGATGGGGGACCTGTGTGATAGCGTATGTCATTTGAAACCAAATGGGAACGATTGATGTATTTTTGTGTCACTTGATCATACACAAATTATCTTGCTTATTTTCCTTTCACATTTGTTATCTTAATTCCCTTCTTGTATGTTTGGAACTTAATCAGTTTCTATGGTGATATTTAAACTCAAGCTATGTAATTTTTGTCCATTACAGGCAGCCCTTAAAAAAACAAAAAAAACAAGGGTTTAGTTTTACAGCAAAATCTAATAAATAATGTGATAACATACCTTTAATAACTTACAAATGTTTGTAAGTTATTAAAGGTTACATTCTACAAGCCTCATCACAGTTTTACTAAAGTGACCTTGTGTTTTTTCCATGGCATTTCATGGCTGGCAAATTTTTTATCAAAATTGTCACATAATGAAGAACTATCTGTAAAAATTGCTGAAAAAGTTTTATGTTATATTTCATAATCATGTGATGGAGTCTCCTTCGGCTTTGTATAAATCATGCATGCAGGAAGTCCAGGCTCTGTGGCTTTGATGTCAATTTGTGATGTATGTAAAAGGTTACATGGTCTATTGGCTGATGCTGTAGTCCTAATAGAAATATACCTGCTTCCTAATATTTATGTTCATATGTAAGAAGTCAATTTCATTAAAGTAGTTCTTTTTTAAATAGATGTAATAAATGCATCAGCGATAAACAAAAGTATTTTGGTTTTACCAGGATGCAATTATTACATCTATTAAAAATTGTTGTACATGTAGTACTAGCTACTAATAAGCACTTTGTGATGGGCATGTCCACGCATTCAAACCGAGGACTTGGAGAGGGTTTTAACAAAAGGGATCCAGGAAAAAGTCGCACCGAGGACGTCCTCGATTCAATTTCGTGTACAAAACCATTGGGGATGTCTTTAAAAAAAAACATGTACAAACAATGGGAGAACAAAGAGAAGTCCTCGGTTGACACAATTAACACAGCGGTGTGATAGGGCAGATGTGTGTGTTACAAACATCCTTTGCTGTCAGTTACAGTGTGTTCAAACTTTAGGCACACTTATTGATAATGGGTGAAGTTTAAGCATAGAGTCGCAGACGGCAACATGTGTTCGAAGTAAACAAATCTGCCCCTTGTGTTTACTACAGGATTCAGACTCCTCTTTTCAGCGGATATGCTTGATGGTCTAGTGGTTAGACATCTGCTCTTGAATGGGGGGGGGGGGGGTCATGGGTTCGAAGTCCAACAGAGTACATGTAGTATGTCCGAAAATTGATTTCCACAGGAGTATACAACGCTTGTCATACAGTGGTGATGAAGTGTAAACAGTGAGTATTTTGTAATGACATGTAATGTTTTGTTATTAAAAAAGCTCAGTTGGAAAATTTGTTTATCAAACTTTATTTGATATTTGTAGGAAATTTTAAGTCAGGAAAAGTAAAATGATGGTAATTGTAGCTGGTTCAAATGTCTGTTATGCATCTTTAAAACATATTTTATAACTCATGACCTTATAAGCCCTACATGTTGCTGCTGAGCACATGATCAATTGTGGATATGCCAAATCAAGATTTAATTGCAGTTCAGCTTTTTATGTCAATGTAGACTAGATATGAATGAAAAGGTACAGTTAACTAAATTTCTGTCTTCCACATTTTTGAATGCCTCATCGTTCAGCTATTTTTAAACATTTGATAGAAATGATGTTTAAAATAAAACCTTCAAAGTTTCTTTGCCTTTTAAATTGACTACTCTCATCTTTTTGGTTTTCTTTGTTTTCTATAAAAACAATATTTTTGCATTATTTCCCCAAAGTGTGGCTAAAATACAAACAATTTCAATTTAGTTTGCAAAACACCATCCTCAAAGTTAGGTGTAAATTTAGAAAGAACTAAAGAGACAACACCACAAATGTGTTTTTCCTCCCAACATATGCATATATACTCCATCTAAAATAATGACTTTACATTCCTGTAAAGTGTAGCCACATTATTAAAGATAGATGATAAGCTCATCGAACGAGAAGATCAACTGACCAACAATACTTCAAAAACCTTGACATTTAACCATGGGTTATTTTAATATGCATAATGTATTTATTACAGAGTAAACATCAAATTAAATTTAAAAGAACAATATAATGACGTATTTTAATCATTCGACATTTGCCAGTAAGAGGTGCATTCCCTTAAATAACCAACGGAGATGTCAATTAAAAATAAAAACAATATAGTTATTTTTCCAGAACATGACAAGGTATCCGATAATTATGTATCACCTTCAACTACATGTATCTTACAAAAACAAAAGTTTAATTGACTTTGGCCAAATATTTTCGGAGAAAACATTTTCTTTAAAATTCAATAAATAAAAGTGAGGAGGTCTTTGACAGCAGTTAAATGTTGCCAATGGTCCTGGCCATGTGATCAAAGATGGAGACACTGCTGGCCTTAAATGGCCATTTAAGAACTATTCTGTTATTCCCATTCCTAAATCCTTCTTGCTAAAAAAGTACAACATACACAACTTGCTTTGCTTGATTTCAAAGCACACATTGTATCTTAGGCATCACATATTACATGTAATTGTACATTATCAGAGGCTGTGCAAAGTAAGCTCACTAAACATGCACGTGCACTCAAGCCATTAGCTTGAGTTTTGAGTGTCAAATGTACATTTGGACTAACAATTCCAGCCATGTCTTGAAGGGCCAATTAAGACCAAGTAAAAAAGGTCAAGTGACAACCATTCAACCAATAGGATTGCCTATGCAGTTAGGACATTCAACCATAAGGATTGCTTTACGACCAATCACCATCGGAGCCTATTTGAAGCTAAGTTTGCCTCCTTTTTACAAATGCATTGAGAAAAAGAAAAGAAAATCTTAACATTTATGGGAATTTATGGGAATTCATCTGAGAAACAAAACAAAATAATATTTTCAACTATTATTGATAGTCACACTGAATCAATGTCGTCTATAAAACAAATTCCTCAAAACTTAGAATTCTACAATACATTTGAAGGATATAAAAGTCTTATTTTCTTACCTATCAGATTCAATAACAATTATTATAGAAAAGGTTTGTACAAGTATGTATAATATGTACAGAGACTGTATATAAGTTTAGACAGCTCACAACATGCCATTTTGTTTATAACAAAAAACTTAACTCTACTCATAGAAAAAGATATTTAAGAGGGCAACTCCAATGACAGCCATTAAAGGGTGTTTGTAACATTGGTAAGATTGAAAATATAAATGTTCACAGATTCACACATAACTTGCAAGGTATAAAGATGGTCATGATGGGAAACTCCCTTAGTTTTTGAGAAATGAGTAAAACAATTGGTTTTGATCTCACGAGTCCAAAACGCGATGTTTGAAAACAGTGAAAACACTTAAGGTTTTTCCCCACTTTTTTCTGGTGATTGCAATGAC
>JAUELU010000091.1:2491620-2511816 GCA_032357145.1 Evasterias troschelii
GTGGGGTTGCCAGTCACATCCCCTTAAGGTGATCCCCTGGCTGCCGCTTCCCGCTCTTGAGTATTGTTCTTTTTTCAACCCCCAAATCAATACTCTTTCCGTACCACGTATTCTTAAAATAGAGGATAATAACCAATGTGACAGTTGAAACTCTTATTGGATCGATCCAGGAAAGAGAGGGGAAAATGTGGGGCCGACGTTTGCATAATCGTCTTGCAAACGTGATTTCCCTAATCCATACATCAAACAACAACTCTAGGGTACACTGAATACCTGGCTAGGGTGGAGACAGCATTATAACAATGAAAATCAAATAAAAGGGGTTCGGTACCACCTTACACCGTACACTGTGTCTTTGATGACGTCTTGAAAGACGTTCATTCACTCCACAAGTCACGTACAACAAATGCGTACAGTTTGAAGCAACAGTTTCGTTGTTTTAAAATTCTGTTTTTAATTAATAACCATCATTTACTAATTAATTTAACTTCAAGTATAGGCCCTATTCCGAGAGCAATGTTAGCTTCTGTTTTGGTCGTTTTTGTGGCTTTGTGTTTGTCTTCTGTGTTCGGAGGAAACGGTGAGTAAACTTTTTCAGTTGACTTCAAGATGGAAGACCGACATACTTAATTTGTTATGCCTTTCTACAGATTTAGACAGAAACACATGGATTTTGTTGACAAATAAAGTCGCTTTACCTGTCACTTGATGGACTCTGTTCAAATTCTCTGTCCTTTCTCTATGGTTCAAAGTAATATTGCATTTACTATGTTGTCTTGAATGTGGTACTTTGTTGATCACCTAGTGAAAAAACCTTTTAGACACATATGGCAAGTTTAAAGAGTATTTTGTTTGTTGGGCCGTTCGTTGCGTTTATTGTAAGTGTAAAATACTTAAACGTTTTTGCTTGTTTTCAGTCGAATGTCCAGACCCGGGGACACCATTTGGAGGAATGAGACGGCCCGAGGAGGTGTTTGTATTTTCAACTGGAAGCAAAGTATATTTTGAGTGCCCTGATGGATTTGAAAGGGTTGGTTCCCCCGTGTCTGTGTGCCAGAATAATGGAGAATGGTCTCTGCCTGTACCGAAGTGCATTGGTAAGTCTTTAGATGACTGTAGCCCTGTTGGGGAGGGGGTCCCAGATGATATTTCTTTTATTTTGTTGTCAATCAACATTAAAGAGAACCCATAGAACATATTATTGCTCGAGTCTTTGTAACTTTATGACTGTAGGCCTACTTGAACAACTTCAATTTTTCTTATAGAGTGGACATATTTATTTTAACAGGATCCCATTGTTAGAAATATCTTGAGACAAATTTCATGATGAAACCTGTTTGTTTTAAAGCGTTTTATCCTATTCGTATAAATTACTTGTATTTTTGTATTTTTATGTGAAATTGACAAATAAATAATAATAATAATAATAATAATAATAATAATAATGAGAGTGAGTGTATTATAAGCATGGATGGTATAAGGAATAAGGTATATCTTAATATGTTTTTATTCAATTCCAACAGCTGACTGTGACTCTCTTGAAGTTCCTGCTAATGGTGCTGTGTCCACTACACAACGCAAATATGGAAGTGTGACTCGCTTTCAATGTGACCAGGGTTACAGTTTGGTAGGCGCTAGTGCAGTCACGTGTAAGGCCGGACGATGGAACCATGATGTGCCGTTTTGTTTTGGTAAACTCCTAAAAATTGTCCATTAAGTAATGTTTGAAAAACAATGTGCATTAAAAAGATTATTGTTATGTTGATAATTTGTTACCTTGCCATGTCTATTCAGTTTATTCTGTCAAAATGGTTATTAAAATTCTTTTAGTTTCCTGGCTTTCATTTTTATTTACGAAAAATGTATACTCAACTGTTTTAATATTTGTTTCAGCTGATTGCGAAGTAGGTGAATCTCCATCAAACGCCCAAACCAGTGGAAGTAGAGGTCATGGTGACATACTGTATTTCAAATGTCTACAAGGCTATCAGTTGATTGGACCAAGCATGGTCACGTGTAAAAATGGAGCTTGGAGTGAGGCTTACCCAAACTGCGTACAAGATATCATGGTTTAAAAGGTTATGGATCATATCATAACTTTATTAGTTAACCAATACAGGCCTACTGTGGGCCTATTACATCATTCTTATACAGATAATGACAACTTATATTTTTACAAATACTTTGTTTATCAAAATTTGTTTTACTATCATCCTTTTTCAAAAACGGGTTTCAAAGTCTTGATTATAATTTTAAAAAATGTCATGCTTTTTCTTGTATAGCATCTTTTATTGATAGGGCCTATTCCAAAGACCAGGGCCCAATTTCATGAAGCCTGTAATAAGCACAAGGAAAAATATTGCTTGGCGAAAAAGGTTACCATCAGCTGCATTCGTAACAGTTTGCATTGTTGCGACTGGTGCCCCACTAATTGTTTGCGTACCAAAGGAATTTGCAAAGCATTTTTCTGCTAAACAGCTTTATGAAATTGTGCCCCGGGTCCAATTTCACAGAGCTGCATAAACACAAAAAGTAGCTCAAAGCACAACAAAAATATGTTCACCAGAATAAGGTTACCAGCCAAAATACAATGTCACATCATGCACCAGTTCTGACTGGTATCATGCTAATCTTTGCAAAGCACAAAATAGTCTAACAAAAGCACCTGTTATAGGAATGTATGCCCTACAAAACATGGCACGCGAACGGCATGCGCATACGCGTGCCTTGATGGAGGTTTCATATGCAAATTAATTTACCCTAGTTCCCGCACGTCCATGATTTCAAGCTTGTGTCGACATATTGTTTTGTTTTTTACGTAATAAAAGCAGTGTAAATTCAAATTCTGTTTCATTTTTGTACAGTTATCAATACATGCACATTTTTAACGAGAATCAAACATAATAGGCTATGTAATGTTATATTTTAAAAGTTTCATGTGTATAAACTGATCAGGTATGAGGTACGTCACAAAATGTCTAAATATAGGTTTACTTGTCGTCTGCAAAATTCAATGCGCAAAATGGACAAATGAGTTCTTCCAAAGTTTTGATAAAGTTTTTGACATTTCTTCGATGCAGAAGTTTACAAAAATCAAACTATAGACGCAGGTATTTTACCAAGAGTCTTGATGAGTAACCGTGGGAGATTTTTGGTAAGTCAGCAATTAGCTGTGCTTGTGAAATTATTGATATTAAAATGTCAGAATGGCCAACGATTGGGCCTGTTCGTTTTAAGAATAAGAAACGGAATAGACTGTCATGACTATAGTATGGACACAGTCATTATCGTGGTGCTCATTTAAAGTAAATACGGTACATTGGAGAGGAAATTGTAAAAAATTACTGCCAAGGAATGCATAGTTTCAAAAGCTGTTAATGTTCTCGTGAAATTCGTGCTCTGACAAACAAAATACCCTGTTGAGTATTTAAAGTTAAGTGCAAATGAGCTCAAGGTACGGTACGACAGTACAACATGAACCAGTTTTCCAACTCCCGTTTTGGGGGATAAAAAGAACATCTCATTACAGAAACCTGATAATTAAGACCCTGGAGGAGTTCCTTTCTCCACGTGAAGAGCCGCATAATTGCTGAATTAAATCATTGTTCATGCACTACGTAATCAAATTTATAAAGATGTAGGTACATTAGCCGAGAGATTGACATTCATTGTCTATTTGATCCTAGCTCCATGATTGTAATACAATCGTTAAATAGTCTTGTATCGTTAATAGTCTACATGTATTCGGGCATGCCGAAACTGTTTATTTTTACAAGGTCATGATAACAAGTTGCCCAATGCATTTTCGATGAGCCTTCTGTTATTCAGTGGAGCCCGTTTGTGGTGTATAGATTGATGTACGTGTGTGGGTAAATTGACATTACGTCTCTGATTTATTGAAAAGGCTCATTTGAAGTGCGCCCTCTGTTTACGAGTTTCAACAATAATCATTATTTGCACTGGGAATGTAGAATTCATTTGAGGCACGTGAAGGGGACCCGGACGAATAACGCTAAAACAATTAATTACATTGTCAAATGTTCTGCTTTTAAATCTAAGATTATTTAACTAAATGTATACAGTTCAAATCAGTAGTGCTCAACCAATCCATAGGCTAAATTTGTGAGATGCTAGCATCGAACAATTTGTGGTAAAAGGCGAAATTGAAAGATGAAAAGTGAAGAGCAAAAGTTGATGAAACATGTTATAATTTAAATTGCATACATCAATACAAAAATATGACTGTTGGGCAAGATGTTGACATTGACATAACTATTTGAGCTTTACTTGGAGTGAAGCTAAAATTCAGTCTTACAACCCATAATGGAAAACTATGACCCTGGACGGACTTTTCGGAGTTTCCATTCTCGTTGATTAGCCTTTTATGAAATTGATGAGAAGATACATCATCACCGTCTTTACATCCTGCGCTAATACATCTTCCCATTGCAAAATAAACAAGGCCAATCAGCAAAGCTGTATGTGATCCCGGGTCCGAACATGTGACCGTCTGACTCTCGAGTTCTTAATTGCCGTGAATTGTCTTGAGTTGACGCAAGTCAGTCATACCTATAAAGTTGTCATTCTCATTGGACGCAGAAGGCACTTACTGTGTTCTTAAGTGAGAACTAAGTGAGAACTTACAATATTATGTGCTCAGCCTGCCTGATCAGCCTGCCTGCTAAAAGTCACACGACGTGCTGCTGGGCCTCATCATCTCTTTCATTACAACGGAGTGAAACTCAGCTAAATAGATTGACCTACGAAAAAAGAGAGGCTTCACCCACACACGAAAGGTAAGATTAACAGACCGAGTGTTGGGCAAATGAATTTGGACAGTGTTCACGACACTAGTATTAATAATACATTTTTACTAATGATATTGCAACGTAAACATCAGCATGACGATTACCAGTTAATTGAATCAGTTTTAACTATAGAGAAAACAGAAAAACAATTGATTAAACACAATTGGATTGTATTTTTGTCGTAATCAAAAAGTGCCCATTCATAAAACCCACAAATGAATATTTCTCTTTACTTTTTATATGTTTAATTCCAATGCTTGCCAGATGGGAGGGTTTTACCTATTGTGAAACGTAAAGATTGTGACTATGAAAATACAACAGTTTATGTGTTCCAATCTTTTGCAGTTTTGCATTATGAGTTCGATTTTTGAGTCTTTTGTGCTGATGCTTTTAGAGTTTTATTTATTTATTTATTTTATTTATTAGTTTAGTTTTTATATTATTTTTCTTTAATCAAACAAGTTACAAAATGTGATCTTCATATTCCCGATCTTTTCTTCAGAGGCATAGGCCTATGCTTAGTTCCATATAATGGATAAATGTTATCATATGTCAGTATCAGTATTTGTTTCATCGAGTCTCGACTCATGGAATTTTACGTGGGCGAGATTTTGTTTCGTAAATTATTTTAGTTAATACGTAATGTATGACAATGAACATTTTACATGTTGTTTGAAATGTAATATTAAGTGATAACAAAATTAATAAATATATGAAAATAAAACAAATTCAACCATGTAACGAAGGAAACCTGGTAATAAAAAATACCTCAGCTTCCGGTTATTGCAAAAAAAAAGAATGTTTGTGCTCAACTCAGATCACAAACGTATGTACTAAACGCTTAAGCGTCGGCTTCCTCTCCCACTGTCACTGTTCAATTTTACGCCTGTTTGACATACGCGAATCCGCGTAAGGGCTTCTAAAAAGTTTGGATAAAATTAATAAGCATCCTTTTCCCAGAATTATAATTTGTTTCAATAATAAATAACACATTATTTGTGAATTGATCGTTAAAACTCAAACAAATTTTATGAAATTTTAACGAATTAGATTTGATTTCAGAAAAACAATTTTTCTTCGTTTGACGTCTTTTCTCGTTCCGATGGGCGCGAGACTTGCTCAGTCTATTGTGACCGTGGGGTTGTTGACTTCCAACTTAATGTATTTTAGATGACATAGGCCCTGAATGAAAATGGTCCTATTTGCCGAAAGGTGAAGGGATATTGATGCTCGGTCGTTTGGAAAATTAAACCGGTGCAGGGGTGTTTTTATTTGGAGGGGAATAACTCGACGGGCCCAGGAACTCACCATATAAAATTGAGCCATGGATAAATGTTCAATAGTCAATGAATAAGGTGTGAGACTTTCAGGTATTTTGTGTGTATTTTTGAATATTTAGCAATACACATTATGCTTATATGGGAAGTGTATTCAGGGGGGTGCAACGGTCAGCAGAGCCATGGAATTTAGCCAAGCATATTTCCGGTATCATAGGGGATTTTGTCCCCCAGAGGTGGATAGGACTCTAACCCATAACCCAAACCCTACACTCCAAATGTCAGAGATTTAAAAGTTAACCTTTAGGATTGTAGTTAGGGACCAATCATTTCCAGATTTAAAAATAAAATCTTTATTAGATTTGAATCTAAACATTACAGATTTTTAATCCTAACCCTAACTCTAACCCTAACCCTAACCGTACACTCTAAATGCCAGACATTAAAAAGTTGACCTTTAAGATTGTAGTTAGGGACCAATCATTTCCAGATTTAAAAATCAAATCTACATTAGATTTGAATTTAAACATTACATATTTGAATTCAAATTGAATAGGTTTTACTTTAAATCTAATTGACCTGATTTTTAAATCTGAAAACGAATGGTCCCTAAGTACAATCCGTAAAGATTAACTTTCAAATCTCTGACATTTAGAGTGTAACCCTAATCCTAACCCTATACCCTAACTCTAACCCTAACCATAACCCTAACCTTACACTCTAAATGCAAGAGATTAAATTAAAATTGAATATGTTTTAGTTTAAATCTAATAGACTTGATTTTAAAATCTGAAACGATTGGTCCCTAACTGCAATCTTAAAGATTAACTTTCAAATCTCTAAATTTTTAGAGTGTAACCCTAACCCTAACCCTTACCCTATTCCTAACCCTAACCCTAACCCTAAATGCCAGAGTTAAAAAGTTAACCTTTAGGATTGTTGTAAGGGACCAACCATTTCCAGATTAAAAATCAAATCTATATTAGATTTGAATTTAATGAACATTACAGATTTGAATTCAAATTGAATAGGTTTTTAGTTTAAATCTAATAGACCTGATTTTTAAATGTGAAAAGACTGGTCCCTAACTACAATCTTAAAGATTAACTTTCAAATCTCTAAATTTTAGAGTGTAACCGTAACCCTAACCCTTACCCTAACCTAACCCTAAACGCCAGAGATTTAAAAGTTAACCTTTAGGATTGTAGTTAGGACCAACCATTTCCAGATTAAAAAATCTAATCTATTTTAGATTTGAATTTAAACATTAAAGATTTGAATTCAAATTGAAAAGGTTTTAGTTTAAATATAATAGACTTGATTTTTATATCTGAAAACGATTGGTCCCTAACTACAATCTTAAAGATTAAGTTCCAAATCTCTGAGTGTAACTTAACCCTAACCCTTACTCTAACCCTAACCCCAACCCTAACCCTACACTCTAAATGCCAGAGATTTAAAAGTTAACCTTCAGGAATGTAGTTAAAGGGACAAATTATTTCCAGGTTTAAAAATCAAACCTATATTAGATTTGAACTTAAGCATTATAGATTTTAAATCAAATTGAATAGGTTTAAGTTAGTTTAGACTTGATTTTTAAATCTGAACACGATTGATCCATATAACTACAATCCTAAAGATTAACTTTCAAATCTCTTTGTGTAACCCTAACCCTAGCCCTAACTCTAACCCGAAACCCTACTAACCCTATAACCCTACACTCTAAATGCTAGAGATTTAAAAGTTAACCTTTAGGATTGTAGTTAGGGACCAATCATTTCCAGATTTACAAATCAAACCTATATTAGATTTGAACATAAATATTATAGATTTGAATTCAAATTGAATAGGTTTTAGTTTAGACTTGATTTTTAAATCTGAAAACGATTGGTCCCTTACTATAATCCTAAAGATTAACTTTCAAATCTCTGACATTTAGAGTGTAACCCTTTTCCTAACCCTAACCCTTTTCCTAACCCTAACCCTAACCCTAACCGTAAGTACGGCTTCATCGCTTCGTCAATTATTTTCAGAAATGTAGGCCGTCCTTAGCATCATCATAAGCAACAATCGTAGCTGCAGCCAGAACCGCTTTTTGGAAACGGCCTTCATTGGGCTGACGGAATGTGATTCGGACGTTATCGATCAAAATTTCCTGCCACACCAGCTCATGCGACTCTCGAGCTCTACCGTCAAAAACAACCACAACTCAAGACCACTAATGTCAGATCAAACCGCGTGTCGAAACGTCATCTAATATAAGTCTACTCAATTGTTGTGTATCTATAGCAAATTCAATTTTTAATGGATTAATAACCAAGTGAGTTTATTCATTTCGAGAATTGTTATTTTTTGTATCGTATTGTATTCGTTTAACTTTATGCAGGCCTGAGGAAACACAAATAAATATTTTGTTTCACTTTTTATTTCATTTTACAGAGGTCATCGAATATAAACAAACATGAATTTCGACAACAAAGGATTTACCCTGGAGATGGTGGAAAAACAAATAGAAGAAGAAAATATTGAGTTTATTCGTTTCGAATTTGGAGACATGGGTGGTTTTTCTCGCTGCAAGGTTGTGCCCTCCAGACATGTGCGAGCGAAATCAATCCGTGGGGTTAACATCCCACTGGTACATCTAGCGATGGACCCCAGTTGTCATTTCGCTCAAGGTACAGGATACACGACAGAAATTGGCTGGGGAGATGCGGGATTCCTCCCAGACCTGAGCACATTCCGCACCGTGCCATGGTGTGAAAACACGGCCTTGGTACTGACAGAGCCGCGCTTTCAAGGCCAGCCAGTATCATCCTATCCACGTTACATCGCAAGGCAACAGATTGACCGTTTGAGTGAGATGGGTTACTCTCTACTTTCAGCTCACGAGCACGAATTTTACGTTATTGGAGCCGAGTCCAAGAAACCACTTCACACGGGAAACCTGAGATCATCTTTAAGTATTTTTGCTGAAAGTGACTTATTGTACGAATTTTCAAGATGTTTACATGGGGCTGGTGTTGACGTAGAGGCTATTGACACGGAGCTTTCTCCCGGTCAAGTTGAGATAACCTACAAGCCGGCCTTTGGTATTCGAGCTGCAGACAACGCGCATATCTACCGTACAGCCATTAAGGAAATTGCACAGAAGCGAGGTTACATCGCTTCATTCATGTCCAAACCGTGGCCAGATCAGTCCGGAAGCTCTGCCCATTTTTGCCATTCTCTGTGGGATACCGAGGGGACAAAAAGCTTAATGCATGACCTATCTATGGAGCTTGGTATCTCCAAGATCGCCCAGCACTGGATTGCTGGTATCCTTGCACACGCCCCAGCTATTAGTCTGCTCATGGCCCCAACCACGAACTGTCAGAAACGAACAAAGCCTTTTAGTTTTGCTCCGACCAACGGAACATGGGGAATGGACAATAGGACCTGCGCTTTACGTCTTAAATCTCAAGGTGACAATGGTATGTACCTTGAAAACCGCATGGGAGCCAGTGCCAGTAATCCTTACCTGACCCTTGCGGCCAATGTAGCTGCTGGCATTGATGGCATCAAGCGATCACTGCCCCTCCCACCTAGAGTTACCGGTGACGCTTACAACAATGAAGATGTACCTCCTGGTACCAAGGCTCTTCCTTCTTATCTTAAAGATGCTGTTAATGCTTTCCAAGAAGACATCCTACTTAAGGAGGCATTCGGCGAGGAATTTTGTCGAACCTTTCTTGCTATTAAGCGACTTGAACTTGAAATGGAGCAGGAAGCCACAGAAACCGGAAACTCATCGTGGGAATATAACAACTACTTTGTTATGACGTGAACGGGAACTTCAAATGGACTATTTAGTATAAGAATGGTTCTTGTTCAGAAATACTTCGGTTGAGCGAATTAACCTGATTATTTATAGAATAAAAACTGTTATTCGTGTGTTTCGAATCACACAATACGAGTACCAAAATGATTTGTTTAAAAAAATAAATATACAAGATTTTGCTACATCAATGAAGAAGTACCTCCTGCTACAAAGGTTCTTCCTTCGCACCTCAAATGCGCTTTATAAGCTTTCCAAGAAAACACTGTATAATCAATGAGGCTTTAATGAGTGAGAAGTTTTGGTCGGGAGTATCTAGCCCTAAAACGGTTCGAAGTCACACGTGATAAGGAACGTGGTGGGGAAAACACTGAATACGACATTTGTACATACCTGTTTGTTGTTGATACCCAATGACGTATTGTTTCAAATTTCGCTCTGAAACTGAAAGCGTATCAAATATACACTGTACAAGGGCATTTTACACCCCCTTTCGCGTGAGGTTTAGAGCCCTTTCTCCTATAACTGCCTCTATCTATTAGGAAAATTTACGCATAGTGAGTTTGATCTTGAAGCCACTTTTATGCACTGCGAGGTAATCCGATTTGTACGCAATGTACAATGACCTTTCTTTCAGTGACTTGTTGAAGTTATGTTTATACCAACAATATTTTTTAATATTAAATTTCGTTTGACAAAATACTAGCTATAGTTACCTCATGTCAAAACAGATATTCAAGAATCGACATTAAACAAATTGAAAAATTAGTCAACCACTCTATTTGTATCAGGTAACAATTTATTTAATAAGTCACTACCGGCTTAATATTAAAGACAATGAATTTACGAAAACTGAACATTTTAGAGTATTCATTTATGCCTATTTAACAAGATTGTGTTTTTTGCCAATTGTCAAACTGATATGACCAATTTAGTGACGTAGCTTGACAGCAGTCAAAAACACCCATGAATCGACAACTGCCTTTAGGTAACGACTGTGTAAAAATTCTACAACTAAACAATAAATAATGTTCTACAAAGCATTACAACAATATACATGTACACAAATATAAAATGGCAAGTTCTTCAGTAATTATTATTTTAAGATACTTTTAATTAAGTAGGGGGAACAAAATAATAATAAAAAATCAACTGTAGCTTAAATTGTTTTATTTTTACTAGAGAAAATTCATGAACAGTAAGATTTTTTTATTCTAACAATTTCCCTGATAAAGTTAATTGTGAATAATTTACAAACATTGAGGCACAAATTTTTAAGAGTCCTTCAAAAATGTTAGTCTCTATTTGAAAGTTTGAAAACAATATTGAAAGAAATGCTAATATCAGCTAAATACTTAGTCTAATTTGCAGTGTTGAACCTTTTAAAAGAGATGTCGTCTCAGATTTGAAAAATGAATTTCCTTTAATGAATTCTGAGGTAGGACAATACATGTAGTTTGTAAAGCAAACTTTATTTATGCAAATTCAAATTCTGGCATTAGACGATACGAAAAAGTTGTGAACAAAGTCAACAATAGACAAAACGTGCAACCTCAATTACAATGGTTTCATACTTAACTTGAGGAATGTTTCCTGTAATACTTCACATTTGATAAGCACAAATAAGAACAAAATAATTTTACAATCTATTGATGAATATAAATACAATTATGTACACCAGAAGGGTGCCAAAGTTGTTACTTTGAAACCTACACTAAAGGGAAGTCTGTAAAAATAACAGGTCATGTATTCTCTGACTATCAGCAAGGTGCATTCCCCCATGTCCTCTCAAGTATCAGCGTTACCAATTTTTATAACAATTTCGTAACAAAAAATTTAAGATTTCCATTTGCACTACTTTATGGCTATTTTAATTTAATAAAAATTTCTCAAAAAATTCTTCAAATTTTCAACAACAAGATGTATACTACCCTGAGTCGGCTAAAACATGAAACATCTTAAAGCTGCAGTCACAGACTCTAATCAAACGCACACTTGAAATTCTGTAAAAAATAAACCAGAGAAAACAGTGCCCAATTTGTCACTTTACCATTTGCAATATCTAAGAATGTTGTGCTTGTAAACCTTTCTCAATATCCTCCTGTATGCACCACCGACAGGTGATGTTACAAGGAGTATAAGATGACCTAAGTGGACTGGATTTTAGACCTTCTAGGAGCCTGCAGTGGCACTCGCTCAGTTTCCTTCTAAGTTGATCCTGTAGGATGCACTGATTGGGATAGAACAAGGAAAGCAAATAACATTTGTCTTATTTTAAACTCGAGTAACAATTAATGAAAGTTTGATAGGAAATGTTTTATCATCCAAGTGTACTTCTGGAAATGGTGCAGATGGGGTGTATCAAAATGTAGTAAAATTCTCAAAGTAATTTTGACATTTTTATCTCGTTTGAATGACACTTTCTGACCAATCATATTATTAAGTTCTAAAATCTTACCAATGTTTTAAGCTGATGTCTTCTAGATCTCTTCCCATTCTTCACCCTGAAGATAGAACAGTTGAAGACCATTGTGAATAAAAATACTGCACATTGTCTTTATATATGTTAAAACAGTAAATTACCCCCAAAAATATACCAGCTAACAAAAATTAAAAAAAATGGATTAGCTGATTTAGATATGAAAATGTAGCAAATCATTAAAATTAAATTCACAATACAATCCACCACAGTATGGAACATGCAGCTACTGTCAAAAGGGGTTAACTTGGAAATAATAGGCTGTAAATAAAGTTAGATAGGACAAGAAATAGAAGGACTTCACAATAATTACCAGCAGGTGGGAGAGATGATGAATGCACAAAATAAAAAACTAATTTACACAACATAAAGGTGTAAATGTGATTACCTGGTCCTACAACAGATGAACGGACATCGTCCTTTAATGTATACATGTAGTTATGAGAACATGAATTTATTGTTAGTTAGATAGATAAAGTAGTCATATGTAAAGAAACTTAATTTTAAAAGGTAAAAATGTTTCTAAAATAACTCTAAAATGAAACCTCTTTTAACCGATAGAAAATATAAGATATTAATTCACGTATTTTGGATGATTGCATACTTTTTTGGTGCATGGTTTTTAATGATAGGAAATGTTTTGTCGTTAAATGTTATTAATAGGACATTGCTTTTTCCACAATAAATGACATGCACTTCCCTGTTTGGTGTTTATTTACACAAAAGTATTATGTACCAGTCTGTATATTATTCTTCAAGCAGGAATAAATGGAATAAAACTAGAAGAAAAACACACATGGGTTATGATATCGTTTGTTAATGCTGAATATAGAATTGGTTTTAGAACAAGCATACATGCAAGGGATGAGATCACTAAGCATAAAATACTTTGTATCTTTTCATTGGCCGAGTTGCGCAGCGTTGGTTTGTTTTCAACTGCAGTTTTAATTTGCTCAAGGCATATAAAAATTACAATGTATTTCTGCTTTTGGAGACAGTTTAAGATGTATTTAAGATTTGATGTTCCACTCAGAGGACAAAAATAAATCAGAATACCCAAAGAAATGAACAAGAATTTCTAAAGAGCTACTGAACTGCTTTTTAGATTGAGTAATTTCCAGACACTTAAGTTTGCGCCAATTTTCCACTCACCAACCGTGATAAACTTAACTGGGGCACCATTATACGACCCTGGTCCTTGTCAGCACTTTTGTGCATACCTCCATTTTGAAAATCATCTAAAATGTTAAACTCATCCGTACTTCTTTCTGGTGATGACGGCCTGTATGCAGGTGATGATTTCAATATTGACCTCTCAGGTGACCTCCGACCCGATCTGCTTGGTGAGAGTGACCTCCGTGTTGGAGAAGATGGTCTATGGGGACTTGAGGATCTCCCAATGGTGCTGGTATGATTCGTCATCAATGAGGTTCTTGTGAAACTGGTATTGTCTGCAATGGTTGGAGAAAGAGTTGATCTCCGAAACTCTTGGGATATTCTCTCTCTGATAAGTACATAAAAATACGAAATATGTACATTATTTAGTGTATTCTTATGAACTTCAGAAGTTCAGCTTTTGGAATTCACTGTATGCGGGAATTAGGTGACACACTACATGTATATATTTGCACCTTATTTACTGTCGTTTCACTTCTGTTATGACTTTAAATAGTCAACCTGGAAAATAAGAGGCCTGTCATACAAAATGTTAAGGCCAGTAAAACTCTTTATTCTTTAAGTTCGAACTGGTTTAGTTAACACACTCATAAAGTAGTCTCTCAACACTTCTGCTACTTGAACATTTTTTCGTTAAATGTTAAAGGAATTATAATAATACATATTCCTTCTTTGACACAGCCTATAATGTGCATAAGATAAACACCACGTACAACAAAATACTACTCACTTCTCAAAGCGCTCACTGGTAAGCTGTCTCCTGACTTTCTCTAAGTCTGCCTCAAGCTGAGCAGCTCTGGATCTTAATGTCTGAAGCTCACGACTCTGGCTTTGACTGCATTTAGAAAGGTAAAGAAAACCAACAAACCAGAAATTTATTCTTCATCATGACACATTTGGGAATCAGATTCTAAGCCCAAATCAGCATACTTTGCATTACGTGCAACATAAACAAATATTGAGCCATATCACTTTCATTTAAATAACCGATACAAACATCTTTCTTTAATAATTTCTTTAAAAAATTACTCAAGTTGATTTTAAAATCAATCTCCAAGTCTCAACTGGAAGCAAAAAAAAAATAGCCACATGCTTGAACTGACACGACAATATTCAAAATGTAAGAATCTTTTAGGAGATGAATCTGGTATGGTATTAAACTTCAGCATCTTTAACCTACACTTTGCTGTCTGCTAAAGCCAATCTGTCTTTAACAAGTTGAATCTCTGATCTTTGCTCTTGACTGTCCAACTGGGTTTGGAATTCCTTTTCACGGTTGTTGGACAGGAGAGTTTCCAAGTTCCGCACTGATGCTCTCTCTGTAACAACCTGGTTACGCAGCATCTCAATCTCACGTCGCTGGTCATCGACTGTTGACTCAAGCTGATGTAGTAAAATAAATCAGTTCAGATAGTCTGGCAAAAATCAGTCACGATTTTTAAGGGTGCATTTAAATGTTTAAATTCCATGTTTAAATTACACTGACTTGGATAGATCAATAGATAGGATGATTATGAAGCATATCATAAAGGTGAGAGTACCTGCTCAGTGTCTATATTTCTGGTTGTCAGCTGACGTGACATAACTTCCTTCGTATTCTCTAACTTTACACAGAGATCTCTGACAGCAGTAAGATCCTGCACCAGAGATTTCTTCTCATCCTGTAGCTGTCGTATACTCTCTTCCATGTTAGCAAGAGATCTTGTCAGACTTGACACTTGCATCTCATATGCTTGCTCTGTCGATACATGCTGAGAAAGATACAAAAGCTATTATTGACAAATTTATTTTCTAAGGCACTTCAACTTTCAAGAACTTTCAATGAGTCACTACGCCACCAAAAGGTTAAAGTTTACGAATCTTGTCTGTGTTTCTTCAGTATATTTGACAGTAAACCAGACTCAATTTAGCATTGTCTCTACCTGCTGGACATCCCTTTCTAATAGGAGTAATTTCTCTCGTAGTCTTTTCATCTCCGAGTCTCTAGTCATTAATTCTATCTTGACTGTAGATGACTCTCCTGATCTCTGTGAGGCTTCTGTCTCCCAACGCTGTGCTTCACTTGTGGCTGAACGATAATTATCAAGAAGATCTCTATTCTCACGCTCCTGAAAGACAAATCCAAAACCTTACTTTTAAAACCATCAGTGTTCAGAGTATGTTAATTTTTAATCCAATTTAAAAAAGTGCATGGAGGTGTCCGGCATCTGTAAAATGTACACCTGTTTTGGCTGAAAATTTGAATACATCATTCATTACAGCCTGCAGAACAAATGACTGAGAATATTTTAAAACTTATCCACTGTGGCCAATAAATCTGTAATACCTTTGCAGCTAACAGGTCCTCAATGCGAGCGACCTCTGCTATATACTCCTGTATCTGTTCCTTCAGATTTTCTCTTTCTTCTATCGCCTCCTCAAGCTCATGGTTGATCGTCTGTTTAGAAAGGTGATGATATAAGATGTATTTTGTATTATTCTTGTCAGAGTTGATGAATAAGAAACCGTAACAAACAATCTTCTATTTAGAATTGTTTTATTTTTTTAGTCCCTAGACTTACAAATGAATTAAACATACAGACTCTGTATGATTACCTGGTTTTCCCTTGTCATTGTTGCAAGGTCTTCTTGTATCCTTCTGTTCTCTCTCATGGTTGCATCTCGGCCTCTCACTGTCTCAGTCAACTCATCTCTTGAGGAGTCAAGCTGTCGACGTAGACTTCGTACCTCCCTGTCTTTACTGCCAAGCTCATCGTTTGCTAGTCTGTAATTGAATTTTTGTGTCAAGTTTTTGCTGGTAACAGAAAACTGTAACGACAACTCAACAATGATAAAATCATATTTTGTGGTTAAAGATTATTTCAATTTTATGTGATACCTGTTAAGGTGCATTCTCTTTTAATAAAACCTTTCAATTAGGTATTTCTATAAAGACATTGTAACCTTGTTTACAAAACAAAAATGACTGTCACTACCAGGGCATTTCCCTGGTAAGATACTGCAGTGGTCGCATGGGAAATTTTAAATTGTGTATCATAATAACCACACCAATCCGAAAGTTATGAAAATAAAAGTCGCATAAGTTTTTGAGACCCCCTTTCTTCATAACAGTTGTTAAAAATATACAGTGCAATCTCCAAGAAATGTAAGATTTGGTATTCTTACATTAAACTTTGTAAAAATCAGCCTGCAGGAAGTCCACGCTAGTGAGCATGTGATGTCACCAGTTACATGGTCTACAGAAATTGCTCTTCAGAGAGCGACTAGGATAGTTTTTAGACAATTCCTAGGGATTGTCACTATTTTCTGTATCATTTTATTGCTTAAATACATCCATTTTATTGCTTAAATACGTCAACGCCACAACATAGTGAGGACTTACTCAAGCCTTTCCTGTAGATCTTCCACAGTTGCACGGGTATCACTAAGACTTCTCCCTCTGCCGACTACCTCATGTTCCAACCCAGCAATTTTTTCTGTCTTTTCATCTACAACATTCTGGAGTGTATCCTTCTCCCTGTCAAGAGAGCTCACTGTTCCACGAAGATGCCGCACCTCATCCCTCAGACTGCTGTTAGTTGCTGTTAAATCAGCTGCAGAAAAAAATAGTACAAAATCCTCTGTGACAAATTTTATTAGTGAATGTTAACAGGTTTGACTCACAAATAGTTGCCAATTCTTTGAAAAATAAACTAAGGATACTTTCCTTGGAGTAATATGTAAAACTGTTACACAAACAGAAGTATGAATTGGGTATTCTATTATCTCAAACTAAACTGCCTTACTTTTTGCAATCAGAGGAAAGTAAAGAGTCTTACTGATGCGTTCTTCAAGTCTTGTGCTTCTTTCTTCAGCTGCCTGTAATTCACCTGATCGTTGGGTCAACCTCCGTTGATAATCATCTAGTGAGGTTTCTGCTTGCTCGGCCAACAGCCTGTGAATGATAAAAACAAAACATGAACTCTCCAACCAGGTCAGAGTTTCCACATCTTTGATGACAGTTTAACATCCATGGACTCCCTAGCTTCTGTTTACAGTGTAAATGACCGGTCTATTGTTTTACCTCATTTGTGTGGAGGTTGCTTTGTATTGTGATGACTCCTCATAAGCCTCTTCAATCCGCAATGTTTGAGATCGAACCTGCTCCTCCAAAGTAGAGATCATAGCCTGGAAGGACATAACACGGGATTGAAGACTGCTACATTCTTGCTGAGCCTGTAGGGGTGAAAAACAGGATGTGCTATGAGTGGTGTGCATTACAGGCTTGTGTTTATAACGTTGTGACTAATTTTCATGTAATGCTTTGATGCATTTACATACATGATCAACCCGTAAGAAAGAAAATATGCACAACACAAAATATTAAAGTGAAGATGGTTTGCTTACATTCTCAGCAGCTCTTTGAAGGTCTTCAACTTTCTGCTCAAGTCGAGCCTTTTCACCAAGATGGCCATCAGTAGAAATCTAAATGCAAGCAAAACACAAAGAAAAGCATGACAGCAAAAGAACCATCCTCATAATTTTTGAAGAAAATAACAAGTCCCACTAAAAACAAAATGTGTCAGAGGAATCATTTAAAAGAACTGACCTTTAACCTTTCTCTCAGAGTGTCCCTTTCAGTGACCATTCGTCTGAGATCAGCTAGTGCCTCATCCCTCTCTAGTTCCACGCGTTGAAGAATGGACTGAGCTACTACTGAGGCACGTGATGACTTGGGAGACTTTATGAGCTCACGTCTTAGTCTCTGTAGTTCACCATTGGCCTGAAAATGATCATGAACAAATCTGTATCATTCACTTGATGCAAATACATTGTATAATGCGGTTAATACTAAGTTTTTAACACAAAGTTGGTTTTTCATTGAAAATAGATTTTAATTTTTGATTGGACCTTAAACCTATGCTCAATGCTTTTTATTCTTGCAAGAAAAACATACAGACACTTCAAATGAGTTGTAAACGTAACATTACCTGCTCATAAAGAATATTAGTCTTGTCTCTCTCACTTGTTAAGACTTTAACATTGGCTTGAATCTGTAATAAACAAGGTGAAAGTGAGTTGTAAATTAAGCAATTTTAAACACAGTCAGTAAATCCTAAACATATTTGTTACTACTCAATTATTACTGTAAATAATGAAAGGAAACGAAAGTCAAAGGGTCAGTGTTGTCAGAGTCTCTAGGATCAGTACAATTATTGTACATACTATACGTTTTAACTCATGGAATGTTTGGGATACGTACCTCTGCAAGATGTCTCTCGAATTTATCAAGGAGCGACTGAAGTTCATCCCTTTCCCTTCTCAGTTTAATTATCTCAGTTTCCTCAGCAACAGTCTTTACATAAAGCAAATATGGTCAGAGAGGTGGTAAGAGTTAGTGTTGAAACTGATTAGAAATACGGTTGTGTTTGGTTTGTTTGATTACACACTGACCTTTGTGTCTAGCTGCAACTCAAATCAAACTGAAGCAAGAATGGTTTCAAATTATGGTTTGAAATAGTAAGTAACAAACTTCCCACAAAAAACAAATTCCTTTTCATGAGGTTGTACAGTAAAGAACTTAAATTAATAGTAGTAGTATACCCTGTCTCTTGTCGGTTGAGAAACTGTGGTTTTCTTGGGGCTTATAGATGAATGAGCTCTTAGTATCTCATATTCCTTCTTGTAGTAATTCTTCTCCTCTTCAAGAACTCGCATAATGGCCTCATAGTGAGAAGACTGTGTTGACAAATGGGCAATGTTTAATAGATTAAGTATCACTCCATCAGAATGAGATTAATCATCAATTACTTTACATACCATTTTATCAATAAAAACCAAAACCCGCAAATTGAAACAAATTTGTCATGATAAAAAAGAGAGGACACAAACAGAACAGATAGTGATAGATTTGGACACATGCTAAAATATCTATTCATACCTTCTTATCCAACTTGCTTGGAGTCCTAGATGGACTAGCTGTCCGGCTTGACCTTTTTGGACTTAGGTCTCTAGACACTGACCGTGATAAGTTCTGACTTTTCAGCACCTTATTGAGGACATCTGTTTCTCCCTTGTAGTAATCTCTTTCCTCCTCAAGAGTCTTGAGGTAGGTGTCCATCTTAGAAGGAGACTTTGTTCTGGTCTTACTTCCTGCTTTGTTTCGGATTCGTTCAAGCTCCAGGACAAGTTCTCTCTCTGTTGAGAAGGTTAGTAATGTACAAACACATGAAGTTAACTCTCTGGTTCACCTTTATGGTTTCTTGGCAGAAAAAGACGTCTGTATTTATCTACTTTATCTATTTATTTGGCGTATCGTGGCTGAATGGTCAAGAGCAATGGACAAAAGCTCTGGTGTTTCTGATCACCATCGTGACACTTGTGTCCTTAAGCAAGACACTTAACCGTTATTGCTGGGACCTTTGGATGGGACATAAAGCTGTAGGACCCGTGTGTTGTGTAATGCACCTAAAAGAACCCAGTGCACTTATTGTAAAGAGAAGGTTTGCACTGGTGTTCCTGGTTTGATTGGCTGCATATAATATTGCTCCGCAGCACCTTCTAAACCATTTTATAATGCCACGTAAGGGGCCATTCATAATAGTCAATGTTAAAAAATTTTGATTTCTTTTCGAAATTGTTTTGACCCACCCACCCACCCCA
>JAUELU010000091.1:2511916-2524949 GCA_032357145.1 Evasterias troschelii
TAATTGCTCAGTTGTAGTTCAACAGCTGCGACTGGAAATAAGACTAATAGAATTTGTCTGCCATTTATGGGAGTCAACATCTTGACCAATGGCGGAGCGCTTTGTTTTGCAAAATTATGCAAAATCAAAGCATTTCTAAGACACGTTTGTGTGGATCATTATATTCTAGTTTTTAAACATCTTTCCGACTGCGCTCATTATACATCAAACGCTTGTTATAGCCCAAAAGCGCCAACAGCGCTCACCTGAAGGCAACATGTCCCTTTAAGCAGACTCTACAAATTGCTACTCGCGCACACAGACCATGGAAAGTCGCAGCGCTTGAACTACTTGCTGTGTACAGAGCTACTGAACATATGCAACTACTGGGAAATCACCTGCAGAACTCTTGCACAATCGACCTATGACAACTATACCCTGAGCATTCGACCTACAGAGATTGCAACAAAAGGTAGGATTGATGTTCGTAATCGCGTTGAACAAAACAGACAAAATACAAGCGTGGTGCAGTGCAACCATGTTTATATGGTTTACAGAGAGGAGACTATGTGCGTGTCAAAAATCAGCGACATGTTCATAAAGGCTCAAATCGCTATGGTCCTCCTCATCGTATCACTCTAATCCAAAAGTCCATCTACGTACCAACTCGATGATGGTCGCACATTGAATGCAACACACTTGACCAGGTCTCAGAAACCATTCAATCAAGTGCCTACAGCTCAAACAAAAACTGATTTGCCTAAAACTGAGAACCAACCTAAGAGACAGATTAGAAAGCCTATTTGGGCTAAAGATTATCATATGTAACTTTAAGAAAACTGTTCATTTCATGCCAGTTCAACAAAGTGAAAGAGAAACAAAAGTGTTCCGTAACTGATTTAACTGTGATTACTTTATTGATTATTCTTCAAACTCCTGGATATTATTATACATTTAACTGTTTGCCATACATTGCTAGAGCTGTTAAATTTAAAGTTCTGCTTTTATTTGTGATGGGGAGATTGTTGTGTTCATGAAAATCTAACAGCGCCCTGTTGAATTGAAGAATTACGAAGGCTGAAAAAAGCAGTGTTGTGTTGAATTCATCTACCATAATCTTCGGAATATAGGCCGCGGCTTATACATTGATTTTGGCCCTTTTTAACATTTTGGCGGCTTATATGCCGGGCGGCTTAAACAATGACGCATAAATCTTGTTTTGAAAAAGATCGTTTGTAAAATATTTCTGAAACAAAACAATTTTCTGAACCGAAAAAAAACCCAAAACAAAACATGGCCTGTGTGATGTGATGGTTTCGACGAAATGTTTTTGAAAATCACAGCTCATCTTTCGAGCTGAGGGGTCGTGAAACTTACGCCCACCATGCTTGCTTTGATTTCCTTCCTCCATGCTTCGATTATGACTTTCGCTGGTGATCGCTTGTGTTTACCGTACTTAATGCCGTGAAGAAGCAGCTGACCAGTGTGCAGTGCAGTGTTGTTTATTAACGTTGTTATAACGTTTTCCATAACATGAACGTGTGAGTTGACAACGAATCTCCGTTCTTACTACGTTAGCCATTCAGTTGTTTAGTTGTTCCGTTCTAGCCATGCGTGCTACACACTGCCATCCCATAGTATTCATCACCTCGACCCTGTGGATGTGCTTGCATTTTTCTTAGTTGCCATACTTTATTCTTAGGGGATGAAGAAATGGCATGCAGCCGTGGGAGCGAGGGTGCAAGGGAAATTCCCTTAGTGAGAAATCACCACGTGTTCGAGAAACGCTCCAGTTGTTAGTCACGAATACCTAACCGCTCTTTAAACTGGTACTAGTACCCCACGAACCAATCGCCACTAGAGGGCACTATCATTCCTGTAATCGCTACCACACCACCACCAACATGCTCTAGTTGTGTAGTCACGAACACATGTAGTTACGACACAACTGGAGCGTCTTGGAACCAAGACTATGAAATGTCACGTCCACGTGTATAAGAATAAAAAGCGAGACACCAGCTTCAGAGATCGCGCGCAACGTTCAATTGTGGGGGTAGAAACCATTAATTAATTGATCCGGAACTAGTGAAAAAAGGCACATAAAAATGTAAGACGTTCTGTTTTCATGGAATATGAATATTAAATTCAGTGATTTTCCCTCACCAGTTTATCAAACAGTCAAGTCTTGTTTATTTATAATTGCTCACTTCCTCCCTGCGGTAAAACCGATTTTCTGCATTTCGAAAAAAATTCACGAATATTGAAACCGTTTTTCTGCGTTCGAAAAAACTTCACGAATATTAAAACCTCGGCGATATTTACCCGACGATATATCACCATTCAAAATTTACGACAGGAAAATAGACCCACTTGACTGCAGTCAGATCTTATAAATTGTTTCAATAACGATCGATTATGTTAACTTCAGTACATTTTAACTTTAATGCTATGTAAGACGCACAAAGTGGTGATGTTCAATGACTGATGTGCCGCCCGCCAGTCACTCTACACAACCACCACAAAGGACCGCAAACACACACGGCCCCCGTGTGTGCAGTCATTACTGCGGCTTATACACTGACGCATAAATCTTGTTTTGAAAAAATTCTTGGCATAGCAGCTTATATCGTGGGCGGCCTATAATCCGAAGATTACGGTATCTAGAACTGTATATGTTGAGACTACATACACGTCTACATTGTATATAACATCATGATGTCATCATGACACTACATTTCGAGGTTCAATTCCCTGATTAGTTTCAAGGTTCAATTCCAGTTTACTTTGAGTTTTACAAAACTCATATTTTCAAACTTTGCCACCAGAGGACGTTGTTGACTTTTACGACGTTTTTCTTAAAAGCTTAATCCGCAGTCAAAATCTAGTAGCTGATATAAAGCAACAAATTTTTATTTTTTTAAAAAAGACTGTGTGTCGCTAATCTGAAAAGGCCGAGGTCACGATGGTTGCTTCATGACGTCATAAACATGAAAACAACGACTGACTATGTCTGATACCCATTGTATGCTGTGTGGTGAGACATAGCTTTCACTCGCTGCGGTATACATTTGTAGTTCTCTCGAAAGTTCACAAGAAGCAAGCATTTTGACATGGGAAAACTCCAGTACAAAAATTAGGAGGACATCAGCGTAGATTCTGATTCTGATTATTTCTATCTGATTCATCTGGGAGTTCATCTGCAGACAGCAAGAAGGTAGAGCCCCAGCCTGTGATAGCGATAGTGACACGAATGAGGTAGAAACGTAGAAGAAGTTGTTCGTGGAGCTGAGCTGTACACTGTTAAGGAACACAATGATATTCAACTCATTCAAATTTAATTAATTTGAAAAATATTGCATTTTTTACCAGCAAAGTACTACATTCAAAGCACAAGAAGTGACGTCTTGATGACGTCACAGGTAATGTTAGGCCAGAACTAACATCTACGATACAAGAAAAGTCCATAACTGAAAAAAGTGTGAGGATCGGATGTATACTTCTTCAGGTATGACAGAAACAATTAAATATTCATACCGCTGTCAATTGAATAATTAATTAAGATTAATTGTAAATAATATCTAAGGATTACTTCTGGGCGAAATGAGATAAGTCCCATTCTTGAAAGGCTTTCACAATTCGCGAACCATATTACAGGCTAACTGATCAATTGTAGGTGACTTAACCTAATCAAATAAGCACAGCGTTGTAGCCACGGTTTGTGTTTTGAACCACCTAAACATTTCTAAAACGATCCCATAACAAGTTAGAAGATCAGAAGTATACTTCTAGAGCATCAGCTTGTATACTCTTGATTAGTCTAAGAGGGAGATATGGCTTTTGAAAGAGACACAGGTTAGGTCACTAACAATCACAAAGCTGTTCTGGTACTTTTTAAAATTCTAGCTCTCCAGGTTACAAGAAATCACAAACATTACGAACTTATGACATACTGTTCAGGAGATATGATTATCTTAAGTTATGAGCTCTTTTTTTTGGGAACGCCATTAAAGCTCAAAAATAAACCTGTCTTCATTCTGATACTGAATCGAAAGGAGCTTTTAAATCAGTAATAAAGGTCAACATGGATGGGGTCATGGTAACCCTTGTCTAACATTTAATGCTCAAAAGGTTTACAAATGAAAAGAAATTGAAAATCGGGTGTGTAGTTCTAAAGATATGGTCCCACTTCTGGTTGACCCAGAAGTAAAGGTCAACATGGGGCCACAATAACTCAAGGCTAATCTCCCATGCCCAAGGAGTCTATAACTAAACTAAGATAACTTAAAATCAGATGAGTAATTCTTAGGATATGGTCCCACTTCTGGTTGACCCATCGGTAAAGGTCAACACGGGGTTACGGTAACCCTAGGCTAATCTCCAATGCCCAAGGATTATATAACTGAAAACAGGTTTAAAATGGGTTGTGTAGTTCTTGAGATATGGTCCCACTTCCGGTTGACCCAGAAGTAAAAGTCAGCATGGGGTCACGCTTACCCAAGGCTAATCTCCAATGCCCAGGGAATCTATAACTGAAAAAAGTTTGAAATTCGGTAGTGTAGTTCTTGAGATATGATCCCACTTCCGGTTGACCCAGAACTAAAGGTTAACATGGGGTCACAGTTTACCAAGGCTAATCTCCAATGCCCAAAGGTGTCTATAACTAGAAAAAATGTGAGGATGGGATGTATACTTCTTGAGGTATGACAGAAACAAGTTTTGCTTACTAAATGTTCATACCGCTGTCACTTGAATAATTAATTAAGATTGTTTGTCAATAATATCTAAGGAATACTTCTGGGCGAACTGAGATAAGTCCCATTCTTGACAGGCTTTCACAATGCGCAGACCACAATCCAGGCTAAAAGATTAATTGTAGGTGACTGAACCCAATCTAATAAGTACAGCGTTGTAGTCACGGTTTATGTTTTGAACCACCTAAAACAATTATTTTGTACACAAAAAGAACATGCACCTACAAATGACGTCATGATAACGTGACAACAAATGTTTGACAATCGGTCATAAACTTTTCAAGATATAGTGGTCTCAAGATTGGCTAATTAAATATTATTGTCATTATAACTACATAAAACTATTACTTCATGATGTAAGCTTTAATATGGTATAAGATTTGACTCTTTTATACTAAACCAAGTCAAGTATGATTTTTTGACATAAAAAAATTTGTGTATTAAACCAATGGTCTTTTGGCGGAAGGAAAGAATAATAATAAGAAGAAGAACAAATAAAACAACAAACAATAGCTGTTCAGACTGCAACGTCGGAACATCTAAAAATGAAAATCTGTAAGAAAACAAAAGCTGTTCCGACTGAAAGGTTGGAACACCTAACTAGAGATTCAGACGTCACATTTTCAAACATTTGTCAGTTATATAATCCATGGGCATGGGAGATTAGCCTTGGGTAACCGTGACCCCATGTTGACCTTTACTTCCAGGTCAACCGGAAATGGGACCATATCTCAAGAACTACACAACAAATTTTCAAACTTTTTTCAGTTACAGACTCCTTGGGCATTGCAGATTAGCCTTAGGTAACCGCGACCCCATGTTGAGCTTTACTTCCGGGTCAACCGGAAGTGGGACCATATCTTGAGAACAACACAACCGATTTTCAAACTTTTTTCAGTTATAGACTCCGTTGGCATTGCAGATTAGCCTTGGGTTATCGTGACCCCATGTTGACCTTTACTTCCTTGTCAACCGGAAGTGGGATCATATCTCAAGAACTACACAACCAATATTCATACTGCTGTCACGTGAATACTTAATTAAGATTGTTTGTCAGTAACATCTAAGCATTACTTCTGGATGAACTGAGATAAGTCCCATTCTTGACAGGCTTTCACAATTTGCGAACCATATTCCAGGCTAACTAATCATTTGTTGGTGACTGAACCTAATCAAATAGCACAGCGTTGTAGCCACGGTTGGTGTTCTGAACCACCTAAACGTATCTAAAACGATTTTTCTTGTACACGAAAAGAAAATACGTATACAAATGACGTGACGAAAAATGTTAGACCGGTATTGACATCTACAACACAAGACAATCCCATAACTGAAAAAAGTTCGAGGATCGGATGTAAACTTCTTGAGATATGGTGCTTATAAGGTTGGCTAATTAAATATTCACCTCGCTGTTAATTAAGAATTTTAAGATTTTTTACATTTAGAGTTAAGTTTATGTTCTAAGCTTCAATTTGTTATATGATTTAACTCTTTCGTATTTACGCTCTAAGATATTAGGCTTCAAGAAAAAAGTGTGTGTAAGTGCTATGGGATTTGGGCGGAAACAAAGTATAAGAAAAAAAATAAAAATTTTGACGAAAACAATAGCTGTTCCGCCAGTAGGTCGGAACAGCTAACGAGACATTAGGTGTTTGTGAACAAACACAAATCTGTTCCATGTATTGTTGTTTTGCTAAAAGGGTTTTTAACTGAGATTAGCGATTGTTAAGTATCCCCAGATAAGGCGCCGATAATTGCTCCCTTTGTGAAGCCACTGCCCCAGCCTGCTTGAGTAGAACTCATGCATATTCGTTTGACGTAGTGCAGCTATGTGAATTGACACCAAAATAATGAGCTCATTAAAGTGGTGTGAAACAACCCGTCGGGATCCTGCAGGTTTCGGCGGATATCGAGGGTTAGTTAAAGACGGCTTCCCTTATTGCTCAATCAATTACTGAAATGAACAGAAGTAAATGCTTACACATAATTTACTACAGTTATTTCTGTAGTAGACCAATCTTGTAATATAGTAATACCACAGCATGTTTTCAATTGTTTACTTTACTTTCTGGCCCACAGTTTCCCGATGGGCATAATCTTGGTCATAACCTTCATGATCATGTTTATACATCTCAATGTACTGATTATGCACCGTCTAGTCGTATTTGCTATGACTTAAACGTCCTCTATCAGTTAAACAGACAGCCCCACCAGCTGCTATCTCAGCCTGTTTGGACCAGGGTTTGTGAGCTTGGTATCAGTCGCCGACGTCAAACTCACCGCGGACGTGGGCGTAGGATCCCAGGTTCACAATACTCTGCACCTATTTCTGTGCCATCCACTGGTCTCCAACTTGGCCTATGGAATGCACGATCCTTGACCAATAAAACACATGCAGTTACCGATTTAGTTGTAGACAATAACCTAGACGTAGTAGTCATAACTGAGTCATGGCTATCTGGGGATAGTAACAGGGACGGTCACACTTTGGCCGATCTAAAGTCATGCCTGCCTAACTATGATTTTATTCACCGACCCCGTTAGTCGTCTAGGGGTGGTGGCATTTTTGTCCTTTATAGATCCACAGCTCGTTGTACTGTAAATAACAATGATGATTTTTCTTCTTTTGAACTACTTGATCTAAAAATCAACCTAACCCCATCCTCTGCTGCTAGATTGTACTGTATTTATCGTCCTCCCTCCACAAGTAACAGCACCTTTCGGGATGAGTTTTTTAACTGTTCTTGAGGGTGCTGCAGTAAACGATCACTTCCCTCTACTCTTAGGTGATTTTAACATACATGTTGACGATCCAAATGATAATTTTGCAAAATCCTTCATGGGCTGAGTGGATTCTCTTGGGTTTAAGCAGCATGTCCATAAACCTACCCATCGAGCTGGCCATACCCTCGACCTTTTATTCACTAGAGATTCAGACGACATTGACCGTGTACAGCTCTTGTCTTCACTCCCTTCTTATCATTCTGCACTTGTTGCTACAGTTAGCCTCACTAGGCCACATAACCCGAAGAAGGAAGTGAATTTCAGAAAATTTTGAAGCATCGATATGGATTCTCTACGCAACGACATTAAACTGATATTCCATCCACTACCAGAACCTATATGTCCCTCTAAATCTGCGGATCAATACAACTCCTCTTTGAGAACTTTGATTGATAAGCATGCTCCTCTTCAAGTTAAAATCATCACAATTAGACCTAAAGCGCCTTGGTTCACCGAAGACGTGCAGGAGGCAAAGAGACGAAGACGCCGGGCAGAACGCTGTATGATCAAGTCAGGACTTTATGTTGACAGGGAACTGTATCGTCATGAATGTGATTCTCACTACAAATGCATCTACAACGCTAGGTCAACGTATCTCAATAATCTGATTACAGAGGCCGACACCAAACAACTGTTCAGCATTGTAAAGTCACTCTCATCACCAAATCAATCACGGATTATTCCGGATCCCTCATCTGATAGTGAACTTGCCAACAGGTTTGCTAGGTTCTTCAGCGAGAAGGTATCTAATGTTGCATCTTCTTTCACTGACTCAGTTCAGGTGCCAGCAATCACGACTTGCGCTGTTTCGTCTGATCATGAACTTTCCAAATTCTGTCTTGTATCTGATTCAGAAGTCAAAAAGCTTATCAAATCACTTCCATCTAAACAATGTAAATTGGATCCAATTCCTACGTGGCTCTTGAAGGACACCCTTGACGAACTCCTCCATGTCATCACCAAGTTGTTTAATCTCTCCTTGTCCTCCGGCCATGTCCCAGAATCATTTAAAACGTCCCTACTCATTCCTCTTCTCAAGAAGCCGAACCTTGATCCCAATGGACTGAACAACTACAGGCCCATTGCAAATCTACCTTTCCTAGGTAAAGTCCTGGAGAGGATTGTGGCTGCTCAGCTGAAGGCCCACCTTGAGAGATTTGGCATGCTTCCTGTTCATCAATCTGCTTACCAGAACCGCCATTCAACAGAAACTGCTTCGGTTAAAGTCTTAAACGATCTCCTCCTGGCCATAGACAAGGGAAATGAAGCCGTGCTCATCCTCCTTGATTACACGGCTGCATTTGATACCATCGACCATACCCTGTTACTTCATCGCCTGGAAAATGAATTTTTTATCAACGGAACTGTGCTTGATTGGATACGTTCATATCTTCACAATCGCAGTCAACGTGTGGTCATCAACGACACGCCTTCTGAAACATTTCCACTGATCTGCTGCGTTCCTCAAGGTTCCGTGATCGGCCCGCTTCTCTTGCTCCTTTACACCAGCCCACTGTCCAAGGTCATTGATTCTAACCAGGGGATTCAGCATGCGATGTACGCTGATGACACTCAGATTTATATAACCCTAAAACCTTACAGGAAGGATGATGCAGCCTGGAAACTAAGCAGTTGCCTTGAAGACATTAGGTTCTGGTCCTTTAACAATAGACTCTGCCTTAATAAACGAAAATCTGAAATGATCCACATTACTTCCAAATTCAGAAACACTGTTTCTGTTCCTGACTTGGTCACCAGAGATGGTTTACTGAACGGTAGTGAATACATGCGAGACCTTGGTGTTACAATTAACAAAAACCTTACATTTCAGCAGCATATTAAAAACATATGTAAATCTGCATCTTTTGGAATCGGGAAAATTAGGAAACTACTTGACCGAACCACAACTGCAAAATTAACCCATGCCTTTGTTTTCTCCCACCTTGATTATTGTAATTCCATTTTTTCTGGCCTTCCTCATTCATACCTACTTCCACTACAAAGAATTCAGAATACTGCTGCAAGGCTTGTTTCTCTTTCTAGAAAATTTGAGCACATAACCCCAATATTGCGTTCTCTTCATTGGCTTCCTATACACCATTGCATATCATTTAAAGTTCTTCTTTTGACATACAAAATTCTCCATGGTCAAGCCCCAACATATCTTTCAGATTTGATTTTCTTACGTTGTTTTAGTTCTTTAAGACCTCTTCGATCATCATCAACCTTGCAGTTAACCCTTGAACCTCAAACTGTGACAAGATATGGTGAACGAGCTTTTTTCAGTAATTGCCCCTATCCTTTGGAACAAATTACCTGCGCATATTCATAATGCTCAATCCCTTGATCAGTTTAAGACCGTGCTGAAAACGCACGTTTTTAATTCATGATTGTTATTTCTCACGGGCTCAGTTATGAGTCGGTCAAGGAAGGTGCACACCATCTTATCCCTTGTTTGTTTGTTTTTATGCTTGTTTATTATTATCATTCATGTTTGACTTATTGAAAAGAGTTCAGATTTCTTCTTTTTTGGTGTAGTTATAAGTTTTGGTTGGTATTTATTTTGTAGACAGACTATGGTGCGCTTAGAAACACCCGTATTAAGCGCCTATTTGTGTATTATTATTTTCAATGTCCAGGCAATACATCGCGATGCTGATGTTAGTTGGTCAGCAGGCATGGCAATGCAGCTGCTTGTTTGAGTAAAGCACAAGGTTTTGAGTGAGCGCCTCTCAGAGAATAGTCTTTAAGACAGGAAGCTGATGACCAGTTTTCCCTGGGATAGAAGTTACTAAATTCTTTGACAGGGCAGCCTAAAATTGTTGGGAGGGCAGCCCGCAGTGAAATCCAATAAATAATAAATAGAACAAAGGTACAGTTGTGTGTAACCACAACATTGAAAGTTCTTGGGACGTAAACAAAACTTGAATTATGACATGATCAAAACTGCATTCTGTCAACTGGATTATTTGTTTGTACTTTTATGTGTTAGAACTTATCATAATGAAACAGAAACAGAAACAGAAATTTATGTATACCCAATCTAATGCACAATTTAGTGTTATTGGTGTATAGTGGTGCTACATGTATATAAATGCCTTAAATGTATCTATGTATGTTTTTTGTTCTGCATTACAGTACAGGTCACAAGTAACTCCAAATCCCCGCGAGTAGGGACTGGGTACCTGCGAGTAAACTGCGTTGCGGGTACGAGGACACCAGCTTCCCCGCGTGGATTTTGTGGGGGAGCAACGGGGGTCAACGCGTGCGGTGGTACATGCCGTGGCATACTTTGCGGGGCCCCAAGAAGCCCCCGCAACAAGTCTGGTAGCAACATCACACATGGGTTAACATGAAGACCTTCCATGACAATAGCTCAATAGGCCTGCATTTGTACGTACATGTGCATGTAAAAACTAACAGTGACAGGCATAAATGGTGTTTGAAGCTTTGCATGGTGTGGGAATAAGGGGTAGCTATAAACAAATAAATATTAATATTTGCAGGTACAACCATGTAATAAGACTCTTTTGTGGGAGTGTTGGCTCTGAAAAGAGCCCGTTTGGTCTGGACGTTTCAAGCAGTATAGTCTGCTCTTCTTCAGGAGAATGCTGGACTGGCGGTGGTGATGCTGCTTAAGTACTGCTTGAAGGATGCATGTTTGGGCGGGAAGTATCCAAATTGTTGTTGGTCGGTGAAGCATTGGAATTAGCTGCTGGCTGGATGTGTGTGCGCTGGAGTTCCTTAGAGTAGTGTAAAGTATTTTATACTTTGATGCCTGTGATGGCCTTTGATGGCTTTTGGAGCAGTTCAACTAGATTAATTTCCACCCGAAATAGCCGTTCTAATGGCAGTCATGTCGACGGCACTTGCATTAAATTGTACCATTAAAAGGTACTTTTCACTAATACCCCTTGTATTAGAAAACAAAACCATATTTCTTTAAAGTGAGACTGCAGTCAATAAGATGCTCATCCAACCTCTGCTTGTAATTCGGACCCACAATACTTTGATCCTTCATACATGTATATGTACAGTATAGAGAAAGCTTTTACAGAAGGCTGAATCTTCTCTGGTCTTTCTCTCCGAAAGTTCCGTGTGGGCTGATCTCACTACTATTCAGCCAGCCCGCTGCGCTGTATGTGTTTCATATTTTAACGTGGGGAGGTACATGAACAGAGTTACATTAGATAGCGTCATTTGGGGGATTTTGCAACACGTTTTCTCGATAAAAATTGACTTGATACATATATTATTTTAATAATAACCAAAGTTTGAAAATTCGTAGCAGCCAGGCAAAAAAAAGGAAGGATTTCAAAAAAAGTTTTCCCCACCGATTTTTAAACAAAACAAGTCTTCTCCACGATCCATAAACCAACAAATTAAAACGAAAACCGGCCTTATGGACTATTTGAATTATTGAGACTCTTATTTGTTATCGAGACTCATGGTTTCTCAGCAAGGGAATTTCCCTTGCACCTTTGCTCCCACTGTTACACGCCATTCCTTCATCCCTTAACAATAAAGTATAGCACACTAGGAGCAAGCACATTCGCGGGATAGAGGTGATGCATAATATGGGATGGCAGCACTGTGGGGTACTGTTGTCGCGAGGAAAGTATACTTATCGCTTTTTAGTGAGTTTTCTTGTAATTGTGAATATTCCTTAAACTTTTTTTAATGTTTCAATGTTTTTACTGTATGAGAGCATTTGAATTACCCTTTGTGCATGTTGTGGGATTAAATAAAGATTAATTGAATTGAATTGGAGCCAGATCAAGCACTTTAAATGCGGCAAGAGGTCTTGATCTGCGGCCTTAACAAAAATGCCAGATCTCAATCAACTTTTTCTAGATCTAGTGTAAACACGGTGGTGGATGCTTCACTGTGCTGAGCTGAATGAACACAGCTTAGTTTTACGCATCAATGATTGCCGAACAAAGCCCCCCGTTACAATCTGCGAACGTTGAGCAGGTTGTGTGGCACATCTTCGAGGCCCCGCAAATCTCTCACGAGTGCCCACGGTACTTTTCTCGTGTGTCCCCGTACACTTGTGGGTATTTTGCGGGGGTCCCCTTCATGTACTCGTTCTCGTTACTCGTACTCGTTACCCCTCGCGGGGATTTGGAATTACTTGCGGCCGGTACTGTAGCTGAAAACCTCTAACAATATTGCTTATTAAGGTGTTCGGGCACTCCGCCCTGAACACCTCTTGTTTTTGTTCCATTTTTAGGTGTTCGGACACAAGTCCGAAGACCTCTTGTTTTTTTTGTTTTTTTTACTTCTTCTTCTTCTTCTTCTTCTTCTTCTCTTTGCCACTTGTCCGCTAACAAACACACACTTTCCAAGCTAGTACAAACTTGAAACTTTACATGTAGTTAGATAACCATTAGGAGATGAAACAGTTTCAGTTACGTCATGATTACGTCATCAGGTGTCAAGTTACAAGGTTTTTAGAAAAAAATAATTTAATCTTTGAAATTCTGTAACAAATCACACTTAAGAGGCCGGCGGTTGTT